>JAGFNQ010007827.1:0-60497 GCA_024364735.1 Boesenbergia rotunda | reverse complement strand
CTTGTTTGTGCTTGCAAAACATAGAACGGTTGTGAGATGCATAGGACTTTGCCTGGACTTCAGAATGCTTAAGTCTGTGCATCGCAGTAAGTCTGGGCGTAAAATACCCACATTACAGTGATCAAGTCAAGTAGTCGTGAATTAAAATCTGAGCTAGACATTATTACTTGACTTGACTAACCCAGTGAACACTACTATCATCTAGATAGTTAGCTAGTAATATAAGGTTAGACACTAATAAGTCTATCTTATGTTCAATGCTTAAGTTTTTGTTTTTCTATATTTCTAGAATGCGTGTTTGAGCTTGCTCACTTATTATTTCTTTGTTTTGATGAATGCCAAAGGGGGAGAGTTTAAGGGTTAAGCTAGAAAATTAAAATTATCTCCTGATCTTAGAGCATGTCATTTGCATATTCTTTTTTGGACTCATTGCTTTATCTGGTATTTTCCAACTTTAACCCAGGTTGTCATTGCATCAAAAAGGGGGAGATTGTTGGTGCAATTTGCACTAATAGTTAAACTTGGGTTTTGATGAATGACAAATAGGTTAAAGTTAGGCTTGCTTTTGGTTTTGACCTCTTTACTAAGTGTGCAGGGTTGAAAGACTTAGGACCTGACACCAGGCTGAAGTCCAGGGTGGTTGAGTCCTGGCAGGAAGTCCAGTTGGGTTCGTGGGGCCTGACAATTGGCTGAAGCCCAAGTTGGTTGAAACTTGGCAAAAAGACCAGGGTGGTTGAGCCCTGGCAGGAAGACCTGGTGGGTTAAGAAGTTGAGTAGAGCTGCACGAGGTAAGTAAGGTAAGTCACTGGAGGAGCGAACCAGTGAGGACGGGTCCTATTTTAGGACTGTAGGCGCGGTCCAACTTAGGCCCATTTTGGTGACCTCGGTTGAGTCCTGGTTAGATCCTTATCCAGGTTTGGACGGGGTCTAATTAACTCTAAATTCATTAACTCTATTTTACAGGATTTATTTGATATGTGAACTAATTAGATTTTGTAGGTTAATTTTATAAATTTATTCCTCATCTAAAGCCTCGGTGGAGGATAAATTTTCATTTAAATTATCGTATTTCTTATTTTTTTGGAGAATAAAATTATTCCTACTAATGATAAAATCTTATTGTTATTTTCTAATTATTCCTATTAATGCTTAAAATTTCACGTGAAGCCTAGCTAGAAGGATAAAATCTTTTTTAAATTGTATTTTGAATTATTTTTTCGAAAAACAAAAAGCCTTGGTGAGGTAAGAGGATAAAACCTCTTGGTTAACTTTTCAGATTAAATTTTATTTAAATTATTTAAGTGAAGCAAAGATAGAAACGTTATCTTGTTTGAATTATTCCTTCTTGCTTAATGGATAAAATTTGAGCTGAGAAGATCATGCATCGAGGCACTATAAAAGGAAGCAAGCAAGCCCTCTAGGAAGAAAAAATTTTTCTGGTTCAAGCTTTGGCACTCTCTTGCTTCCACGCTCCTCTGCTGCGGTTTGTGCTTTGACTCGACGCTGTCCGACCTGCCGGAAGATCGCTCCCAACACCCAAGCTGCTTCAGATAAATCTAAGTGTTGGGTAACATAATTTTTGTTCTGTCTGCACTTAAATTATTAAAAGGGGAAGTGTAGGGTTGTTACACTTCCACCTAATCTTGTATTCGAATCACTCTACCGGGAGTTTGCCGGTAGAGGTTTTTAGTGGATTGCCCACAGGAAAGGCTCAAGGAGCCTGGGTCTTCGAGTAGGAGTCGCCGAAGGCTCCGAACGAAGTAAAACTCCTCGTGTAATTTTTTATTATTTTTCGCTTTCGCTTTTCGTTTTAATTTTTCCGCTTGCACGTTTTTCAAAGCATCGTACAATTTTCTATCGACTCTGATTCTATAACGAAGATTTTAAAAGTCACGTGATTCACCCCCCCCTCTCACGTTATCCTTAATGTGTTTTGTGAGATGCGGCTACCTAAATCTATAGGTTCATGCAGTTTTAGGGGTCAAACTTAGGCTAAGTCCACCAATTTTTTTTTAAATGCTACTTTGAAATACTAAAATTAAGCCAATTAAACCAAGAATCAAAGTAATTAAGCTAATGGCCAAACAGAATATGCGAGCTGATTGTTCAAAAGAAGTAAGTGTGATCAGGTCAGTTCTAGTCTATAACACACATTCCTATTAACCTTCTTAAGTTACTAAATTCAGATTCAGGGAGTGGTTTAGTAAATATATCAGCTAGGTTAGCCTTAGATTCAACATGGTTAAGTTCAATTTCTCCTTTATTAACATGATCTCTGACAAAATGATGTTTAATTTCTATATGTTTGGTCCTAGAGTGGTGGACTGGGTTTTTGGTTAGATTAATTGAACTTAGATTATCTATAAAGATTTTGACTTTCTTAAAATCTAAGTTAAAGTCTTTTAACGTATGCATCATCCAAAGTAATTGGGCTACACACTCACCCATGGCTATGTACTCAGCTTCAGTGGTGGATAGGGCAACGCAGTGCTATTTTCTACTGAACCAACTAACTAGTGAGGCCCTAGAAGTTGGCATCCACCACTGGTACTTTTCCTATCTAATTTACAGCCAGCATAATCTGAGTCAGAAAATCCAATAAGTTCAAATTGGGATGTTCTAGGATACCAAATTCCTAAACTTTCTGTCCCTTTAAGGTACCTAAATATTCTTTTAACTAGGGTTAGATGTGACTCTTTAGCACATGTTTGATACCTAGCACACATACTAACTGCAAAGAGAATGTCAGGTCGACTTGCAGTCAGGTAAAGTAAGCTGCCTATAGCACTTCTATAATATTTAAGGTCAACAGGTTTGCCATTTGGGTCACTATCTACAGTTTGATTGGTAGCCATAGGTGTTTTAATTTCTTTTGCACTATCCATTCCAAATTTTTTAAGTAGTTCTTTAGTGTATTTTTGTTGATAGACAAAAGTACCCTCACTGGTCTGTTTTATTTGTAGCCCTAAAAAGAAAGTTAATTGGCCTACTAAACTCATTTCAAATTCATTTTCCATTACCGTTATAAAATCTTGCAAAAATTTTGAGTTAGTTGAGCCAAATATTATATCATCTACATATACTTGGGCTATAAAAATATCATTTTTAAGGTTTTAACAAATAGTGTTGGGTCAATTTTTACCTTGGTTAAAACCTTTAGATTACTAAATGGTTAGACAATCTTTCATACCAGGCCCTAGGGGCTTGCTTAAGTCCATATAGGGCTTTTTTAGTTTAAAGACATAGTCAGGGTGTTCTAAGCTTTCAAAACCAGGGAGTTGTCCTACATAAACCTCGTCCTTAATTAGGCCATTTAGGAAGGCTGACTTAACATCCATTTGATACAATTTGAATCCTTTATGGGCTGCATAACTTAAAAGCATCCTAATAGACTCAAGTAGAGCTACAGGGGCATAGGTTTCATCATAATCAAATCCTTCTACTTGGCTAAACCCTTTAGCTACTAACCTAGCCTTATTCCTGATTATTTCACCTTGTTCATTAAGTTTATTCCTAAAGACCCATTTGGTTTCAATGAACTTTTTGTCTTTAGGTAAGGGTACTAAATCCCAGACTTGACTACGTTCAAATTGGGCTAACTCCTCTTTCATAGATATGATCCAATCAGGGTCAAGTAAAGACTCTTCTACTGATTTTGGTTCAATTTTGAAAATTAAAGCAATTTGGCTAAGGTTTCTAAAGGTTGACCTAGTTTGAACCCTTAGTTCTGGATCACCTATGATTTGATCAATAGGGTGGGTTGAGCTGACTCGAATAGTTCTGGTTTGGTTAGGTGAAGGTTCAGTCAGATCATGGTCTTAGTCCTTAATTGGGCTTTCATCTGGGTCAGTACTGGACCTAACAAAATCAATTGGTTGGTAGGTGGTTTGATCAGAGTTATTTGGGTCAGATGTTTCATTAAATTTTACATTTGTAGTTTCTTCAATTCTTAGGGTAGTTTTGTTATAAACTCGATAGGCTCTACTGGTAAGGGAATAACCTACAAAGATACCTTCCTCAACCTTAGATGTAAACTTTCCTAAGTGTTCTCTAGTATTTAATATATACACTTTACATCCAAATACTTTAAAATACTTAATATTAGGTTGTTTGTTATAATAGATTTCAAAAGACGTTTTTCCTAGATTTTTATTTATAGTTATTCTATTTTGTACATAGCAGGCTGTACTGACAGCCTCGGCCCAAAGGTATTTAGGTAAGTTGTATTCATTAAGCATTGTTCTGGTTGCTTCTTGTAGTGTTCTATTTTTTCTTTCTACAATTCCATTTTGTTGAGGTGTTTTAGGGCAGGAGAATTCATGGTGGTAGCCATTTTCTAAACAGAATTGATTAAATTTTTGATTTTTGAATTCCCCACCATTATCGCTCCTAAGTCTTATAATTTTAACCCCTTTTTCATTTTCTGTTAATTTGCAAAATTGAGTAAATATATCAAACATTTCATCTTTATTTTTAAGAATTTTACCCAGGTGAATCTTGAATAGTCATCTATAATTACTCAACAGTATAGATTCCCACTAATTGATTTTATCCCGTGTGAGTCAAATAAGTCTAGGTGAATTAATTCAAGAATTGATTTAGTTTGAGTTTGATTAGTTGGTTTGTGAGTTGATCTAGTTTGTTTCCCTTGTTGACAAGCATTACATAAGGTTGTCTCAAAGTTAGGTAACTTTGGTAGGCCTCTAACTAAACCATTTAGTTTAGGTAATTTTCTGAAGTGAGTGTGTGACTATGCCATAGCCAAGTCTCATCCTTATGTGTTAAAAGACAATTTGCTAGGGGACGGGTTAACCTAATTTCATAGATGTTATTGTGTCTATGTCCTCTAAGTGTGACGTTTGGGTTGTCAGTGTGTTTGATCATACATTCATTGGACAAGAACCTAACCTTATACCCAGTGTCACACAATTGGCTGATACTTAGTAAATTGAAGTCAAAGTTTTCAACAAATAAGACATTTTTAATTATAAAATCAAACTCAAGTTCAATGTTACCTAGGCCAATTACCTTAAGTTTACCGTTGTTTCCAAACGCAACTGTCCCTAGACTTTTGTATTTGAGTTTTCTAAACTTGGTGGGATCCCCAGTCATATGTCTGGAGCACCCACTGTCGATAATCCACTTGTTTTTCTACAGTTAAGTAAGAAATTTTTAGAATTTAGTTTAAGTTTTTAATGAGTTAAAGGAATGATTTAAAGAAACTTAAGAAATTTGAACCCAAAAAAAACTTAAGAAGTTTAAAAATTTGAATTTAAAAAACTTAGGAGAATTTGAATTTTGAAAAACCTTAAGAAATTGAAGACTTGAAGTTTTGAAAAAGTTATGGAATTTAAAAGATTTAAGGAATTTAAAATTTGAATTTTGAACAACAAAAAAAACTTAAGGAATTTGAATTTTGAACAACTTTGAAAAATATGAATTAAAAAAAACTTAAGAGTTTTGAATTTCGAGAAACATTAAGAAATTTAAAAAATTTAAGATTCTGAATTTTAAATTTGAATTGGTTAATTTGAATTTTGAATTTTGAATTTGTTAATTTGAATTTTGAATTTTGAACTTGTTAATTTGAATTTTGAATTTTGAATTTTGAATTTTGAATTCATTATTTTGAATTTTGAATTTTGAATTCATTAATTTGAATTTTGAATTTGTTAATTTTAATTTTGAATTTTGAATTTTGAATTCGTTAATTTGAATTTTGAATTTTGAACTTGTTAATTTGAATTTTGAATTTTGAATTCATTATTTTGAATTTTGAATTTTGAATTCATTAATTTGAATTTTGAATTTGTTAATTTGAATTTTGAATTTTGAATTTGTTAAATTGAATTTGTTAATTTGAATTTTGAATTTTGAATTTGTTAATTTGAATTTTGAATTTTGAATTTGTTAATTTGAATTTTAAGGTTTGAGTTTAGTTGTCCTTATTCATCTCACTTGATCTAAGTTGTCAATCAAAGGGATCCTATGATTTGTGTGAGATAAGTTTGAGTTTGATTTATAAAAGTTAATCTGACCTTTTGTTAGATTCAGGTTTGACAAGAAGCAGTTTAAAAGTATACTTCCATAATTGGTTTCCAGACCGTGGCGAGGCACAGAGGTCTTCTTTGGCCGAAGCCTTATTGGATCAACAACCACTTTCTAGGCAAAACCGCTTAAGGAAGTTATACTTTTAACCTACCTATTGAAACTCCTTGGTCTAACTAGTCTAGGATGTGGCGGGGTAGCTCCGGCTAGTTCCACTGGGCTAAGAAGACCAAATAAAGGACGCCTTCCCCTACATGACTCCTTAGATTAGCTTCCCTAACGTACTATCAGCTCGCCCTACCCTAGTACTGAGTAGGTCAAGTGTCAGACTAACTTTTGATACTAGTCCTAGGTACCCAGACGGGTAGAGGGTGACTTTGAGGTGCCAACTAATTTGGTGCCTCCCCCTAAATTATAGGTAGGGTGTTTAGGGTCAATGTAATGAATGTCCTTCTTGGGGACATAGTATTGGTTCTGCCCTACTTGCTTTGTTAGGTAAGCTTTCGGGACCCACGCGTTTCGTCGATTTTCACGTGGGTGGACAAATGAGATAAAGGATTTTTGGGTCGATCCTGATTTATATCCTATCCCAGATTTATTGTACACGCCCTTTTGAGATCCAAGAATAAGGTCAAGATTCTTAGACCGGGTTGTAAAAGTTGTTAGTAAGTCCTTAAGCTTTTAAACTTCACCCTTTAGGGTGGAGTTATCATTTTCCAGTTCAATTGTTCTTTCATTTTGAGTTGATTCAGTTAAGATTTTGGTATTAATTAATTGCTCCTTAAGGTCTTGATTTTCCTTAAGGAGCTGGTCATTCCTAGATTTAGATGCAAACAAATTTTTATTTAAAACAGAGATAATCTTAAAAAAAATTTTATTAATTGAATCTAAGTATACCTTAGTCGAGCCATCTGAAAAGAGTCCGATCTCTTGGCTCGACTCATATTCGGAATCTTCGTCGCTTTCCGAGTCCAATCTATGTCCGGTTGCCATTAGCGCGAGGTAACTTGAATTTTTTGGTGGTTCATTGTCGGAGTCGTCCGAGATCTCGTCCCAGGTGGCTTGTAAAGCCTTCTTCTTCTTGTTCTTCTTGGGTTGGTCCTCCTTTTAATAGGGGCATTCATGTTTGAAGTGCCCCTTTCTGTTGCAACTGAAGCAGGTCATTTTGCTTTTACCTTCATTGTTGATGGGCTTCATTATCTTTTGGAGGTCCCTTTTTGAAAACTTGTTCTTCTTTTTGGCAAAGACTTTTCTTACCAAGTTTAGCATATGCTCCTCGTCGTCTGAGTCTGACTCTGGTTCTTCTTCGGATTCTTCTTTAATATTCTTCTTCGACTTGACCTTTCTTGAAGAATCTGCAAACAAAGCAACCCCT
Source organism: Boesenbergia rotunda (assembly GCA_024364735.1). Taxonomy (NCBI): domain Eukaryota; kingdom Viridiplantae; phylum Streptophyta; class Magnoliopsida; order Zingiberales; family Zingiberaceae; genus Boesenbergia; species Boesenbergia rotunda. The sequence goes on along the minus strand of JAGFNQ010007827.1, from coordinate 53,074 downwards.
TTCTCGGCCTTGGCGTTAGTTTGTTCATGCAACTCTAATTCACAAAACAATTCATCTAAATTTATTTTGGAAAGATTCCTAGAGATTTTATAAGCATCTACAATGGATGCCCATAATGAATTTCTAGGAAAGGCATTTAGTGCATACCTTATAATGTCTCTGTTTTCTTATTTGTGCCCAATCAGGTGGAGTCCATTTAGTATGTCCTTGATCCGAGCGTGAAGTTGACTTGCAGATTCTCCTTCTTGCATTTTCATATTAAACAATTTATTTAAAAGCAAATCCCTTTTTGTTACCTTTGCATCAGTAGTGCCTTCACGCAATTCAATTAGTTTATCCCAAAGTTCTTTTGCTAATTCGGTTGGTCCGATTCTGTTCAGCTCTTCTTTGGTTAGTCCGCACTGGAGGGTGTTCTGCGCTTTGAACTCGATCTGAGCTTTTTTCTTCATTTCCAGGTTCCATCTATCGGGCTTCAGTGGCGCCTTGTTTCCCTCGTCCATTGGTGGTTCGTAGCCAGTTTGCACCGCGAACTATTGATCCATATCGGTTTTGAGAGTACACTTCCATTCTCCGCTTCCAGTAGGGGAAATCTTCCCCGTTGAAGAGCGGAGGACGAGCAGTGCTGTAACCTTCACTCTGGGCCATCTGTGACTTACAAAAAAACAACAAAACTCGTTCCAAGACTAAGTCTTGGATTAGTGGTGTGGAAAAAAAAAGAATAAGTGAAGAGCGACTCGAAATGGTGTTGCACCAAATTCGGGTAAAACTGAACGAACAAAAGAAAAAGATCCAAATTTAAGCAACAATACTTAATTTAGATTGTGCAACGAAAAACTCAAAATGCGAAAAACTGGATCTCCCCCGGCTCTTACGGTGGTTGCACCGATTCAGAGCGTACCAATGCTCTGATACCACTTGTAGGACCGATGCAGGTGAGAGGGGGGGTGAATCACATGACTTTTAAAATCTTCGTTATAGAATCAGAGTCGATAGAAAATTGTACGATGCTTTGAAAAACGTGCACAGCGGAAAAATTAAAACGAAAAGCGAAAGCGAAAAATAATAAAAAAATTACACGAGGAGTTTTACTTCGTTCGGAGCCTTCGGCGACTCCTACTCGAAGACCCAGGCTCCTTGAGCCTTTCCTGTGGGCAATCCACTAAAAACCTCTACCGGCAAACTCCCGGTAGAGTGATTCGAATACAAGATTAGGTGGAAGTGTAACAACCCTACACTTCCCCTTTTAATAATTTAAGTGCAAACAGAACAAAAATTATGTTACCCAACACTTAGATTTATCTGAAGCAGCTTGGGTGTTGGGAGCGATTTTCCAGCAGCGGTCGGACAACGTCGAGTCAAAGCATAAACCGCAGCAGAGGAGCATGGAAGCAAGATAGTGCCAAAGCTTGAACCAGAAAAATTTTTCTTCACCCTTCCTAGAGGGCTTGCTTGCTTCCTTTTATAGTGCCTCGATGCATGATCTTCTCAGCTCAAATTTTATTCATTAGCAAGAAGGAATAATTCAAATAAGATAACGTTTCTATCTTTGCTTCACTTAAATAATTTAAATAAAATTTAATCTGAAAAGTTAACCAAGAGGTTTTATCCTCTTACCTCACCAAGGCTTTTTGTTTTTCGAAAAAATAATTCAAAATACAATTTAAAAAGAGATTTTATCCTTCTAGCTAGGCTTCACGTGAAAATTTTAAGCATTAATAGGAATAATTAGAAAATAACAATAAGATTTTATCATTAGTAGGAATAATTTTATTCTCCAAAAAAATAAGAAATACGAGTAATTTAAATGAAAATTTATCCTCCACCGAGTCTTTAGATGAGGAATAAATTTATAAAATTAACCTACAAAATCTAATTAGTTCACATATCAAATAAATCTTGTAAAATATAGTTAATGAATTTAGAGTTAATTAGACCCCGTCCAAACCTGGATAAGGATCTAACCAGGACTCAACCGAGGTCACCAAAATGGGCCTAAGTTGGACCGCGCCTACAGTCCTAAAATAGGGCCCGTCCTCACTGGTTCGCTCCTCCAGTGACTTACCTTACTTACCTCGTGCAGCTCTACTCAACTTCTTAACCCACCAGGTCTTCCTGCCAGGGCTCAACCACCCTGGTCTTTTTGCCAAGTTTCAACCAACTTGGGCTTCAGCCAATTGTCAGGCCCCACGAACCCAACTGGACTTCCTGCCAGGACTCAACCACCCTGGACTTCAGCCTGGTGTCAGGTCCTAAGTCTTTCAACCCTGCACACTTAGTAAAGAGGTCAAAACCAAAAGCAAGCCTAACTTTAACCTATTTGTCATTCATCAAAACCCAAGTTTAACTATTAGTCCAAATTGCACCAACAGTTTCGACTGTCGTGCACATGTTGCGCCTAGGAACCCATGACTCTAAGGAGTCTAATCAATGAGATCGCGAATAATACGGAGTGACGGTTTGGAAACCATCCGGGCATTTCAGCAGGAATGATCGCGAAGACCCGCCGCGGACATAAAAGTAGGGTACGAAGATTTGACTTATAGAATTATCAAACACCAGAATCAGCCTCGAAGACAATGACGGTTGGTTAAGTACGTACATAAAGGCAGAAGGCATGTCCCGCAAGGGTGCTTACACAGGGAATAGGGAAAATGATTACACTAATTCAAAATCAATACAACCGGACTTGTCTCTAGTGTTAGTGATATGAGAGAAGTGTCCTAAGGCAATCGCCTTATGATTGTAATCATTTATTTTAATAAATGATATTCATATTTGAGTATACATATTTATGTATTTGATTGAGATCTTAAACTCATTTACTGAATGCCCGCAATATAATTCACAGCATGAGAGAATTTGTGACGAATTCACAACTAGTGATTATCTCTACATGTGCAATTGTGAAGTATTGAAATTGTCCCTAGTCGACGAATTGATAAATACGGACACTGTCAATTCTGTTGAGACTAGCATGGGTTATTCTCTAATCAGCTGATTCTCACTGGCTGGTGACATTGGGATGTCCGGAGATAAACATGAATGCTAGTTAAGGGAACTAGTTCATTGGAGTGACTGGCTGTAAAACTTCATATGGTAGTCTACATATAGACATGTCAGTGAAGTTCTTACTGCAGCTTAAGTGCGATGTTCCTTTGACTTGCGGTGTTCAAGTCATCTTGGTCATGGAGACTTATACTTTGACATCTTAAGCAAGCATCTCCAAGGAGGTGTGGACCCAGGATGATTGGGTATAAGCCGAAGTGCCCGAAGATGTTTGAACAGCCTACAAAGGATTGACCACTCCTTGCGAGGAGATGTGTACCCAAGGCCTATCGTCGGATTGTTACTCGAAGCCTCTGGCCAGAGCATGACATGTTCGGAGTATGAATCTCTTAGATACATGAGAGTAATTAGAATCCGTATGACGAGAAAACGTTCCTTGGGCTAGGTGTGACGTAGTCAGCCTAGTGGGGACTGACACACATAGACCATGTCCTGAACCAAGTGGGTATAAGATGGTGAAGGGAATGGGGCACGATTCATTATAGCTGCTGAAGGGTTTCAGAATTGTTTCTGAGGTCAACCGTTGATCTTTCGATTAATTGGGGATCATGATGTACTACTAGGTGCCACTCATGATCGTTCTATAATTGATTAATTATAGACGGCCAACATAAATCGAAAGCCTATTTAGTCACACGCACTACGAGTAATCCGAGGGATTTAAAATGAGTTGAAAATTAGATTTTCCAATCAAGAGAGATTGGGTTTGGTTGAGCCAAACGATAAGTCGAATCTGAATTTTTCAGAGACGCATTGGAAGCGTAAAATGGCTAAGTCTTTTGAAGACTTAATAGATGAATTAAATGAGTTTAATTCATTGGGGCGTGGCTTGGATAAGCCGACCAAAGAGGGTCCCCACCCTCTTTGCTTGGCCGACCACAACAAAGGGAGGGAACCAAATTGTTTGGTTCAATTATAAAATAAATCAAGTGTGGTTTGTTTTATAAATTATGGATGATATAAATTTTTTATATAAACCAAGGTTTGGTTTATTTTTCATGGAAATTAAAATGAACCATGGATTGGTTTATTTTATTTTATAAAATAATCATGGATTGATTTACCATGATAAAGAAATTTATATAAAATTTATTTTTCATGGAAATTAAAATGAACCATGGATTGGTTTATTTTATTTTATAAAATCAATCATGGATTGATTTACCACGATAATGAAATATATATAAAGAAATTTATTTTTCATGAAAATTAAAATGAACCATGGATTAGTTTATTTATTTATAAAATCAATCATGGATTGATTTACCATGATAAAGAAATTTATATAAAAATATTTATATAAAGAAATTTATATGATAAATTTCTTATGAAAATTTATTCCATAAGAAAAAAGAGACTTGGTTGATTTTTATCATGAATTAAAATATGATTTTAACCATGATATAAAATCAAGACTTGGCATGATGGAATACGTCATAGAAAATTTATATGATAAATTTCTTATGAAAATTTATTTCATAAGAAAAAAGGACTTGACGGTTGAGAGGCCACTATATAAAGGACCCAAGGCAAGGCTTGGAATTCATTCGAAATAATCCAAGTATTCTTGCTTGGGCTCTCTCCCTCTCCTCCCTTCTTCCTCTTGGCCGGCCACAAGCCTCTCCCCCTTTCTTCTTGCCATGAGCACAAGGAGAAGCACTGAGGCGACGAAGTTCTTCCATTGGGACGATCTTCCTCTCCGGCCATCATCACCTTGGGATTGGGCGCAAGCCATCTTCCTCCTTCTCGCCGGAATTGTGATTCCGGCCAACCTTGGTGGTGAGTTTTTCCGATGTGATTACTTCTCTCTTGGTTTTTGTCGCGTTCTCAGAGAATCTAGTAGTTCTCGAGAACACGAAACTCGTGGCTTTGCGAAGTCATCCCGAAGATACTCGGCGTGGACGCGAATAGAGGCGGAGCTTCCGAGGGACGCTTACGGTTGGATCTCGTCCCTTTCTTCGAGTTACGTGAGGTAACAAGTAAATTAGTTTACGTTTCTGCAAAATTTTAAATATATGATCATGTCTACACAACATAAGGTTGCATGCTTAGATGTGTGGTTAAATAATTTGAGAAATTATTTATGTTAAACCTTCCGCTGCACGTAATTAATTTTAAAATTATGAACCCGCATCCATGTCAACATGCACCCGGTCCCAACATCTGGGGCAAACATCAGGCCTCGTAAGCTTGGGGCCTCAGGAGAAGACCTTTATCTAGTTCGGAGGACACCTACAATCGCGGGTCTCCGTCAGAAGACAGGAGCTGTGATAAGTACCATTTTATTGATTATTTGAGTTGCTAAAATCTATGTTTGACCTATATTTTTATTGCTTAATTGTGAAATTACCCTAGGTTTTAGAACTTCATCTTATTTTGGACTTAATTGTAAATTTACACATATTTAGATTATTTGGCCACTAAATTTTTGATCTATTTTTGTAGGCATGAAAGGTTCTTGGACCTAGGGCATACTGGGTCAAACTTGAGTCGGAAGTGGACTTGGATCGAGTTATCAAGTTTTGGATTAATCTGGGTCGTCCGATTCAAAAGCGGCTAGATCTGAGCCATCCGGGACCATCTGAAGCAATCCGAGCTAGGGTTAGGGTTGATCAAGCACTCTGATCAAGATCTGAAGGTTTCATCCCAATCAGAGCTCAATCAACCGTCGGATCAAGCTCGGAGGGCTCTAGATCGTCCATGCAAAGATTAGGGTGATCTGGACCATCCGTTGCAAATCTGGAGGATCGAGCTACCACGAGGCAGATCCTGACCCCAGATCATCATCATCAAAGTTTGGATTAAATCAGAGCAAGATCAGCCATTGGATCTCCTCGATCAATCTGGGCCGTCCATTCTTATGTACTCAAGGAAATTTCCCAGCCCTCAGCCTTCGTCGCATCCTCGCCGCAGCTCGTTTCCTTCATTTCTTCTTCGTTTTCTTCAGCAAATTCTTGATCCGAAGGCGTGGCCTCATCAATTCCGATCTTAGAGCAAGTTCTAGATCAACGGGAAGAGCTTGAAGTGAAGAATCCAGCTCTAAATTGCCCAAAAACAAAGCTGAGTTGGATTGGTTCGCAGAGTGCTTTTTCCCAGCGATTTGTTGCACTTACAAGTCCGAAGCTCGCCCTTGTGTGACGGCAAGGAGTCCTTGAGCTAGGAGAGGGGATTGATGATAGTTTCCTTTATGAATTTCTGTTAATTAGCTGTAGTTTCAATTTCTGCCACTGTTCTATTTCTGTAATTCGAATTAGCTGCTTAGTTTCGTTTCTGATTTGTTTCTGCCATAATTAAGTTTTGAATCTTCAAGTTAGTTAGCTAATGAGTTTGTTTAGTGCCCAATTGCTTTTAATTTTAGTTTAATTCCTGTTTAATTGCGTGTGTATCAACACAATTGCTGCGTGCCACTTCTTTTCTGCAATTTCTGTCGGTTTCTGAATGTTCAGCGTGTAGTTTCTGAAATTCGAGCAAGTTTACATTATGTCTTCTCAATCCAATCAGTTCTATTGTCTGCACTAGGTATTTGCTTCGTTTCTACATTTCTTCCTTCATGTTTTGAGCTCTAGTTTTAATTTCTGAATATCTGCATATGGCTTTTACGTTTCTGCATGTTCACCTCTGAATGGAGCTTTACTCAATTGATCAGATTTTGGTTTGAAACTTTTCATTCACTCTTGCAACCGTCTTCACTAATAACTTTCTTTATGAATTTCATTGATCAGTTTCATTTTGAAGTGTTGATATTAGCTTTGGCACATAGGTACCAGCTTGGGCACAAAGTCTTTCTCTGCGTGCCAAGTTGGTTATTCCGCAGTTTGTATCAAGAGAGGGTTTAGCAGTGAATTGCATCAGGTTAAGTGAAACTGTCAGTGAGCTTTTGGCAGTTGGAAATTAGTAGATTTGCATTCGAAAAGGTCTGAACGGATGTATCCATGTTTGCATTAGATAGGTTCTTAGTTTTGTAACTAGCTCATGTTTCCTTGATTTAATTTTGCATTTTGAAGTAAGTTGTTCTTTTGAATTAATTTCAATCGAAAATGTTGGAATTGTTTGATTCACCTTGCTTAGCATTCTAGTTTGCATTTGATACCGAAATTGATTTTCCAAGTTGGTTACTTGCATTGTTAGAATTAAGTTTCCAATTGCTTGAGCTTATTAGTTGAAATTACATTAGCTTAAGTTCCATACTTAATTTTTCTTGCTTCTTCTTTATTGTTTTGTCCTCATTTCCTAATAGCAACCCAAACCCAAATCACATTTGAATCCCAATTCACAAACGACACATAAACACGAGCTCGAATCAGACAACATTAACTAGTCCCGAGGAAAAATACGACCTGTGTCCCCTTTACTACGTTTTCATATTTTGATTGCAAAAAAGGTTTCCAGCACATATAAATATTCTAAATTCTGATGGTCCCACAATTCGTGACAACTTTAACCTAGTATTTCGGGTCCATCATATGTCAACGGTCGAATTTGGCTAGCACCAGTCGACTGCCTTGGGGGCAGTCGACTGGTAGTGAGAAATCAACCCCGAGTCCTATTTAAAGAGGACTTCGTGGTGGTTGAGTTTCTTGACGAAACTCGCTTGGGTAAAGCATATTAGTAGTCTTTTGTGCCCAGATAGTGCCCGAGGTGTTGTGGCGAGGTTTCTCCACCCACAAGGAGCGACGTGGGCTAGCCGGAGGTTATCCGGGGAGTGATCCACCGAAGGATTCTTGGATTAGTCACCCGGCCGGGGTGGATACCAAGTAAATAGGTTTGTTAGCAGTGCTTTCTTTGTTTTTATTGTTCATTATTATTGTTTCCATTGCGCATACTAACAACGTAGGAAGAACAAGCCGAAAATCGCTATTCACCCCCTCTAGCGTCCAGATCGATCCTTCAGTTGGTATCAAAGCGAAGGACCGCTCTTATTGGACTAATCGTGAAAGGAGCAAACGCTAGAGGAGAAGAGAAGATGGATGATAAGTTGGGGGACGACATCTATGCTCCGCCTCCCTACGATCATGAAGATTTCGATTATTGGCGGGCGAGGATGAAGAATTGGTTTGGAATGGAGTGGGAGTGTATGGTGGTGCTTGAAGAACCCTATGAAATTCCAAAGGATAAGCACGGGAAAAGACTTAGGCCTAGGTATTGGAATCAAGAACAACAAGACCTAGCAAGGGCAAACAAGAAGGTAATTGATGTATTAATAAATGTTTTGCCTAACAATGTCTTGAGTGGTGTAGGGGCATATGAAAATGCGCATGAATTGTGGAACAAAATAGAAGATTTTCAAAAGAACACCATCCAAGCTCAACCAATAGAAGATTCCAATGAAGTGAGCTCCATGATTCAAGAAAAGGAGAGAAATGAATGATCCACATCATCAAGTGAAGTGTCAATTTCTTCAAGTGAAGAGGAGGAATTAAGTGAAAGATCATCAACCTCCTCAAGAGAAGAAGAGGAGGTATCAACTTCAAAAATTATGGGGGAGGAGAGACCCTCATCAATCCCGGATCAAGAGGAAGCATCCACCTCTTCCAAGGTTGAAGAAGTCAACCTAGCCGGCACCTCCACTAAAGCAAAGAAGAAAGAGCACATCACATGCTTTGGGTGCAATGAAAAGGGGCACTATAAGGATAAGTGCTCAAAAGGTAAAGAAGAGGTAATTCCTAAACCCAAGTCCTTTCAATTTAAATCTAATACGGGTTGTAGGAATGGAGAAGCCCAAGCTAAGAAGAAGAGAATTAGATGCTTCACGTGTGGAGAGTTAGGACACTACCACACGAGGTGCCCAAGGAGTAAAGAATTCAAGAAGATGGAGCATCTAAGAAGATGGGAAAAAGAGGAAAGGAAGAGGCAAAGCTCACAATTTGGAGGAACTCCAAAGGTAAGGAAGGTAATTCCTAACCTTAAATTTAAATGCAATTCAAATTTAAATTCCTCCTTGAATGTTAAAGATAATGCAAATCATTCATCCATGCATGCTAGAGCTCATGAAAAATACTTGATGGTGCATAACCATGGTTTTAAGTATAATGATAAGAATAGGAATAACAAGGTAGATCATAACTCTAGGAAAAACATACATCATGGTAGGCCAAAGACCTATGTACCTAAGGATCAAGACACTAATCCCAAAAAGGGAAGGAATGTGCCTAGAAAGGAGGATAGGTATAGAAATGTCCAAAGTGGACATATGGACACCAAGGTCAAAAACTTAGAAAGGGAAAATCAAGCCTTGAGGGCAAGGCTTGATACATTAGAAAAGACCCTAGAAAGATTCAAGGTTGGATCTAAAGGTCTAGACATGGTGTTGGGTAGTCTAAAACTCAACTATGATAGATCCGGTTTGGGCTATCAATCTAAGACGCCCAAGGCCAACAAAAAGAAATATGCGGGGAAGGCATATTATCATGGAAAGAAGGAGAGGTCCAAGGATGGCAAGGGGGTGCCATCCAAAGGGAAAAAGGATGACTTAACCAAGGACAAGGTGTCTAAGGTTAAGAAGGTTCATTTTGTAGGCTAAGAGTCACCGGTGGCACACCGGTGTGGCCTAGTGTGGATTGAGTCACCTAGGGAGGTGGCTAGGGCTAAGAGCTCAAGGGGGGGGCTCTAGAAGCCTTTGGGATCCATGGTAAATGGATCTCAAGAGTTTCACTCCTAGGAAATTAGGTGAAATGTGCCAAAAAGGGTTGGAAGACTTGGGTAAGTCTCAATTCTAGGTTTTGGCACATTAAAAGGGGATTTAGGGAGAAGAATGTGAAAATTGGAGTGTATTTGAGGAAAATTGGTTTTAAAGTGTAAATACCATATAATTTGGTGCTAGAAATGTAATGTGGTTAAGTATAGGAAGAGGCATCAAAGTGAAATCAAAATGAGAACTTTTGGAGAAGGTTAAATAATACACTTTAAGAGAAATTTGAGTCTCGTGCCAATCTTGGGATTTGGAGTACATTTGTTTGGAAACATAATTTTCCCCAGTAGATATAGGCTCCAAAAATCTCCCTGTAAAATTTCAGATTTTTCGGAGATTTGTAGAATTATTTAGGCATTACTAAAACTAGGCTGAAACACCTAAAATTCAGGTATCAGTCGACTGCCCTGAGGGCAGTCGACTGGTCTCAAGCTCAGAAACATTCTGTGAGTTTTGGGAGTCGACTGCCCCAGGGGCAGTCGACTGGTCCGTAGGCTGAAATGAAAAAAGGGAAAAATTGGCTAATCAGAAATTGCAAATTTGGATTATAGGATATGGTTGTGAATTTAAAGTCTTGATTATGATCTCATTTGCCTTGAATGAAGTGTTATCTCATGATTTTATAAGGCTTTATTGGATATCTTGAAAATCAAGGAAGTTTGATAAGTTTCCCTAGGTATCTAAGATTTAGAGGTCAAAAAGGGAAACTGAGGACAATTCCATGTGTCGAATTATGATGGGTAGCTTTGACAAACACATGGAATTAGAAACATATTTGAAAATTGATACTTAATGCCAAATCTTTAAGAAAAATAGATTGTATTAAAAGTTAAGCACACTTGATACTTTCATGAAATCATATTTTTCTAGGATAGGGTATATCCTAGCAAGTGTGCTTGCAAATTTTTAGAGTTTTTAAGGTTTTGTTGAGTTCTTTTTGGCACTAAGGGAAATATTGCTTGGGGGTAAGTCTATGATAGTGTCAAAGGGGTAAGAACTCGGGTGTTGGGTTGTGTATAACTCAACATGGTGTCTAGGAAGTTAAGTTGGGTAGAACTTAACCTGGGAAAAATTAAAATTGGGAGAAGGCATGGGGGAGGTTGCCTCCTAGTTGCCTTAATTTTTATTTAGAAAATTTTTGGGTTTTATGTCAAACTTGGGAATGGTGATAGATACATGGTGAGATGTATTTTCCCAAGTAGGTATGGGTACCACAAAGTTATCCACCAAATTTGGAAAATTTTGGAGATATGTGAAATTTCTGGCGCATTTCTGAAAAATGGCCAGAAAGGCTGAAATCAGAGTATCAGTCGACTGCCCAAGTGTTGTTTGTGTATCAGCAGCTGGTTTGGGGTCCAAATAATGAGTAACAAGTGTATGGGGGTCTAGTACACTATGTTTAGGATCATTAGGGATGTAAAGAATCAATAATTGGGATATTATTGGGGTCTTTTTGATGTGTGGCAAAGGGGGAGAAATATTGGGTTTAAGTGGGAAACCAAACATACCTTTGCTAGAAACCCTAGGTTTAGGTGGAGCTGACTTTGAGGGGGAGCATGGTTGCTCCCCTCTTGGCGTAAGGGGAACCTTGGAGAGGTTCTTAAAAAGTCTTTGTACGTCCAGTGTAGGGGGAGCTTTGGAGAAGCTTTAAAAAGCCCGTTTTAGCAAAAATCCAAACTTGGAGGGTTAGGTGTGGGATGCCCTGGGATAGGATCCATTTTGCATTGCATATGCATTCATTTAGCATGGTTTTTGCTATTGACTACTATCTTGCTTTCCCTAACTTAAACGTATTGCCAAACATCAAAAAGGGAGAGATTGTTGAGGCAATCTGTGGTCCGGAGTGACCAAGTGTTTTGATGTTTGTGCAAAGGGTTTAAGTTAGGCTTACCCTTGTGATCTCATATGTGTATGCTGAGTGTGCAGGTTGTACAAGTTACATATATGGACTTGACTGGACGACCTCGGTACGGTGAAGGGTGGCATGGAGACAAGCTAGAGGCTTGTGTGCGCACCTGAGGGACCTTGGTGAGCAGGAACGATGAGCTGATGGGCACGGACTTCGATGCATGCGTGAAGGATGGCATGGAGGCAAGATGGAGGCTTGCGTGCATCCGAAGGACGGGAGTCGAAGATAAAGAGGGCGCGAAGGCAACAGTCGAGGCTGCGGAGGAGGAGTCAGTCGAGTCGTGAGGGTACGAGTGCTGTGTGATTGTACTCGGGAAATCTTAGGGTTCGAGTGCGGAGTGGAATGTACTCGGGGAGTGTAACCCTAGGATCAGCAGGGTACCAGTCAACTGCCCTGGGGGCAGTCAGCTGGTAGGTGGCTGGTGAGCTGGCAAATTCGAACGTTCGGGGTGTCAACGGTCGAATTTGGCTGGCACCGAGTCCTATTTAAAGAGGACTTCGTGGTGGCTGAGTTTCTTGACGAAACTCGCTTGGGTAAAGTGTGTTAGTAGTCTTTTGTGCCCAGATAGTGTCTAAGCTGTTGTGGCGAGGTTTCTCCACCCACAAGGAGCGACGCAGGCTAGCCGTAGGTTATCCGGGGAGTGATCCACCGAAGTATTCTTGGATTAGTCACCCGGTCGGGGTGGATACCAAATAAATAGGTTTGTTAGCAGTGCTTTCTTTGTTTTTATTGTTCATTTTTATTATTTCCACTGCGCATACTAACAACGTAGGAAGAACAAGCCGAAAATCGCTTTTCACCCCCCTCTAGCGTCCAGAACGATCCTTCAATAACATAACCTTAACTTCTGAACCCTTTGCCATTATCAAAACATAGGTTTGACTTTGGTGCTTCCGGCACCAACAATCTCCCCCTTTTTTATTTATGGCAACACGGTTCAAAAAGTTAAGTTAAAAAGTATTTTATAATATATCTAACAACAAAAAGCATCTTATGAAATTTCAATTATCTCCCCCTGAACCTTTCAATGATATGTGTGGTTTTAGTAACTCTTCTATGTGCTTTAAGTTTGACTAAGTGTTTTTCAACATTGAGCAAAAGCATTTGCACTCAAACAACTTAGACAATTTTTTTTGGAAAAGTTTTGTAAGCCTAAATTTTGTTTAAGAAAACTTTTTACTTAGAAAACATTGTAAAAAGAAATTTGAAACTAACTTTCTCCTTTTTTGAGAATTTTCACTTGGGAAAACTTTTTGCACACTTAAAAATTTGCTTGAAAATACTTTGTGCAAGAAAAACAATTTTATTTGAAAAGTTCTTTAAGGAATTTCTTAAACAAGTTTTTGCCAAAATTTGTTCTCTAGTAAAAACTTTACTTAGAAACATTTGCCAAAAATTTCAAAAGATTTTTACTCAGACAAACTTTGTTTCAAGGAAAATTTTTCTTAGAGAAAAAATTACTCTTCAAAAGTTTTCAAACACTTAGAAATTTTTGAAATCACTTAAAAACTTAGAAGAAAATTTCGAAGTACTTAGGGTGCGTTTGGTTGAGGGTGTTCCTTGATAACATTGGTTATTCATCTAAGGTTATAAATAAAAACCTTGTTTGGTTTAAGTAATGAAGAATTCCTAGGTAATCATTTATACTCGCCACATCAGCAAAAATGGTCATATTGCCCGGAATCAGAAAACCAAGGGAAAGCCTGGTTATTCTCAATTCCGGGGTTAAGCTAATTTTCTTTCCAAAATTAACCTTCATTATTTTCTATTTATGACACAAATACCCTTATCAATCAATTTAATTACATGATACCCTAATAAATGTTATTTTCGCCGACTCACGCACCGACGTCCGACTCATCGCATCCCAGCGAGCAGAGGCGATTCCCGACTCCACGCGAGCAGAGGCGATTCACAAACCCTAGCAGGGGTTTAAGGCACTCGCTCGCCTCCCCTCTCCTCCCACTAGCGTTGTTCCTGCTCTTGTAGCGCTCCATAGGTTTGGCCGCCTCACGGTTCGTTCTCCAAGTAGTTGATGCTCTGTTATTTCAACTTTCCCCCTTGCACTTTCGCCGTTCATTGTCTTTGGTTTTTTTAACAACAGATCCTTGTCCTAATTTCTATTCATTTTTTTTTGTTGTTGTTGAAAATTGCTTCTGTGTGGATTTCTCTTTGTAGGGTTGAAAGAAGGAAGACGTACACGTTAAAAAATGAGGTATTTTAAGATTCAATCTGTGTTTTCTATTATATCCTGTTGTTGATTCTTTTTTTGTACTCTTAATGCAATTTTTTTAATATGTCTGTTACAATTTTTGCTCATATATTGAATCTGCATTATTCGTTTATATATGGCACGACTTGTCTGTTGCTTAGAGGGGCGTAAATAGTTAAATTGTCTGAAGCATTTAGAAGAATCAATCACCTATTGTCCGGTGTTGATAAGTTCGCATGAGTTTCCTCCTATGATTTTGTGATTATATTTTTGGACAGTAAATAAATGTTTTCTTTTGTGGATTATGGACTAGGTAAGTCTACAAGGATGGCTAATTTAATCCTTCGTAAACAATTTCCAAGTGTTCTTTTCAGTTTTTATGTGTCTCAACTTTCAGTTTAATTTATTAACTGTTATGTCTATTAACGACAATATGGAGTTGTCCGAATATACCTCTTCTTATGCAATTTAGGTTGTAAGACAATCAGTTGGCTACTTTTTTTTTGTGTTAGATCATTTTTTGTCTTGCATATTTTGACTATTTTTGCTTCTACGACTGCACTGTGTAGATGTGCAACTTGTTTTTCGAATTTAGTATGTTATTCTGAAGCTTCATGGCTGCTTTCATTGCAAAATTCCTTATGTTTCTGGAAATTATTTTCATTGATTTTTTATTTTCCTGATTTCTTGTTTCATGACTGATTTCTTGTTTCCAGACACTGATCAATTGCTCACGTCATCTGGACCAACGGAGGAACTTATTGGTGAGAACATTGATCCATCGAAGGAACTTGTTGGTGATGATGTTCTGTAGGAACAGATGAATGGATATAATGATCAAAGATATCCTTTAGTTGGGAACCTGATGAGGAACCTCTGTATTTAGCTGGGAACCTAATGAGCTACCTGATCGAACCCAAATGAAATATTTCGAAGAATCTGATGAATGCTTTGCATAAAAAAGCAAACTTGTTGAGCCAAAAAACTAGAACACTTTCATCTTTTGCATCTGAAAAGAAATTTGGTTGTGCGAATGGCGAAGTCAAGTTTGCTAGGGGTTGTAATTTATTGGGTGGACTCATGCAATATATTATGATTTATGTATTGTGAAAAAGGGGCAACGATTTTATTTTTTGAAGCAAACTGTTTCCAATTTTGGATGAGCAAAGGAGTTAGGAGTGCAATGGTAGATTTTCGTATATAATAATATTATATTATATTATATTATATTATAGGGTAAAAATTAAACAAGTGAGTTTTCTTTTTTGAACAACAAACAGCTCGTCATAAAAACACTCAAATTAACTTCCATTAATTTAAATTTGAAGATTAGAAATGGAAAAATTATTCAGGGGAAACAAGTGTCATTTTGAAGAAGCAGTTGGAAGGTCCACATCAATCACAGCTCATGTTCGAATTATTCCCATATTAAATTCAAATTATTTTTTATTTTTTTAATCGAAATTAAATAAAATTATTTTTATTTCAAAGTCATTTGTTGGTAAAAGAAGAGTATGCATGAGTAGAATGGTATATTTATTAGGGGTAATATAGTAATTGTCATATTAGGATATTGGTTAAAACCTTCAACCAAACAAGTTTTTATCCCATTACCAAATATTAAACCAAACACATTAGGTTATCTCTTATACCCTATAACCTTGGTTATGTGATTACCTGGTAATCACATGCCCAAGGTCATCAAAGAACACCCTCAACCAAACACACCCTTAAGAATTTTTGAAACACTTAAAAAATTTGAAAATTTTGAAATCACTTAAAAACATAGAAGAAAATTTTGAAGTACTTAAGAATTTTTGAAGCACTTAAACAAAATTTTGAAGCACTTAGACATTTTACTTTACTTTTTGAAGAAGAAAGAAATTTTTTTTTAAAAATTTTCTCTCTCTTTTCTCCTTTCTCTCCCCCTTTGTCATATATAAAAAAAAATGATAATAATTATTGCAAGTAAATTTTGAATTAGAGCTAGTTTTAAAAAATTGAAAGTCTGTATTGAACCAACTCTAATGAATTCAAAACAAACCAAACCAAATCAAACCGATCTTATTCTGGTCCTGTCTAATCCAGTTAGCTACTTACTAACTATTATGAAGCAGTAGTATTCACTAGGGTTAGTCAAGTTAAGTGATCTGATCAAGTTAGATTTACTAAGCTTGAACACTTGATTGTTGTTCAACTTGTATTTATTGCCCCAATTACTGCAGATGCACTAACTTAAAGCATCTTGAATCAAGACATAGACCTAAGCATCTCAACCCAGTCTAGGTTATCAATCAACAGTACCCTAAGGTACTTGTGAGATGCTGGCTTCTAGATCTATAGGTGCATGCAGTTCTAGGATTAGGGCCTAAGCTAAGTCCATTTTGCACAAAAACCCTAGTTTTGAAGGGGGTAAGTTTTTGAAAAAAACTAAGTCGGAAAATTATTTTAAACTTCAAAAACTTGATAAAAGAAATAATTTTTCAAATTGCTAATTTTTGAAAAAATAGGAAAATAAATTTTTGAAAAATATAGAACAGTTCTATTCTACTAAGAACAACCATAACTGCCTTCTTAGTGAGCTAAACTCAGATTCAGGTAAGGGTTTGGTAAAAATGTCAACTAAATTAGATTTTGAATCCACATGCTTAAGTACTATTTCGCCCCTGGCTACATGATCTCTTACAAAATGATGTTTAACTTCTATATGTTTTGTTCTAGAATGTTATATTGGATTTTTAGTCAAATTGATTGAACTAATGTTATCAATAAAAACTTGGGTTTGGGTGTAGTCAAGCTGAAAATCCTAAAGAGTGTGCATCATCCATAAAAGTTGTGCCACACACTCTCCTAGGGCAACATATTCTGCTTCGGTTGTGGATAAGGCTACGCAGTGTTGCTTTCTACTACACCAGCTGACTAGACTATGTCCTAATAATTGGCAACTTCCACTTGTACTCTTCTATCTAACTTGCACCCAGCATAATAAGAGTCAGAATATCCTAATAATTCAAAAGTGGAAGTCCTAGAATACCAAATCCCTACATTTAGGGTACCCTTAATGTACCTTAGAGCTCTTTTTAGGGTTGTTAAGTGGGATTCCATAGCACAAGTTTGGTATCTAGCACACATTCCTACAGAAAACAAGATATCAGGTCTACTAGCAGTTAAGTACAGTAAGCTACCAATCATGCTTCGGTATAACTTTAGATCTACAGGTTTTCCCTCAGGGTCATTACCAATTTTGACATTAGTAGCCATAGGGGTACTTAAGCTTTTAGAATTATCCATTTTGAATTTCTTTATTTACTTTTTGCCATATTTCGATTGGTGAACATAATTGTCATCTCTAGTTTGCTTAATTTGTCACCTTAAGAAAAAGTTGAGTTCACCCACCAACCTCATTTCGAATTCACTTTCCATTATTTTTACAAATTCTTTTAGAAAATTAGAGTTAGTGGATCCAAATATTATATCATCAACATATATTTGTGCAATAAAAATATCGTTTTCTAAGGTTTTAACAAATAGTGTGGAGTCAATTTGACCTTGGTTAAATTCCTTAGAAATTAGATAAGTTGATAATCGTTCATACCATGCCCTGGGTGCTTGTTTCAACCCATAATGTGCTTTTCTAAGTTTAAAAACATATTCAGGTCAAATCCTGTGGGTTGCCCTACATAAACTTCTTCTTTAATAAACCTATTTAGAAAAGCAGACTTAACATCCATTTGATATAGCTTAAACCCTCTATGGGCTGCAAAGGCTAATAGCATTCTAATTGACCAGACCTGACTAAACCCTTTAGCTACTAAGCGGACATTATTTCTAACAATTTCCCCTTGATCATTTAGTTTATTCCTAAAAACTCACTTAGTATCTATAATAGATTTGCCCTCAGGTTTATGTACTAGTTCCCAAACTTGGT
Source organism: Boesenbergia rotunda (assembly GCA_024364735.1). NCBI lineage: Eukaryota > Viridiplantae > Streptophyta > Magnoliopsida > Zingiberales > Zingiberaceae > Boesenbergia > Boesenbergia rotunda. The sequence continues at coordinate 35,271 of JAGFNQ010007827.1, read as the reverse complement.
TTCTTTCAAATTGGGCTAACTCCTCTTGCATAGCTATGATCCAATCAGGGTCAGGTAGGGTTTCCTCAATAGTCTTAGGTTTAATTTTTGAAATGAGTGCCATTTGACTAAGATTTCTATAGGAGGACCTAGTTCTGACTCCTAAGGTTGGATCACCCATAATTTGATCAGAAGGATGATTGAGTCTGGGTTTCTTTGTCCTTCTAGAACTAGGTTCAGCCTCAGGTTCGGCTGGACCGTTCGGTTCAGTGTTTGGTTCAACTACTTGGTTTGGTTCAGTTGATACCTCAGCAGTTAGTTCAAGTGTTAGTTAGTGGTTCAATCAGTGATTCAATTGATGATTCAATTATTAGTTCACTGTCTTCTTGATCAAGATTTGATTGGTTTAATTTTTGATTATCTTTTGGTTCAACTTCTTCATCAAAAATTAAATTAGTAGTTTCTTTAATTTTGTGGGTTTGTTTATTATAAACCCTATAGGCTCTACTAGTTGTTGAATATCATAGGAAGATCCCTGGGGTTGACTTAGATTGAAACTTACTTAGATAGTCCTTAGTGTTCAAGATATTGACTTTGCACCCAAAGACCCTTAGGTAGTGTAGGTTAGGCAATATATGATAATATAGTTCATAAGGGGTTTTATTGTGCCTTTTATTAATTAGGACTCTATTTTGAATATAGCATATCGTACTTACCGCTTCTGCCCAAAATTGGTTAGCTAGGTTATAATCATTGAGCATGGTTCTAGCGGCTTCCTGAAGGGTTATATTTTTTTTCTCTACTATCCCATTTTGTTGGGGGGGGGTTCTAGGACAGAAAAATTCATGAATATACCCATTGATTTTGTAGAATTCCTCAAATCATTGATTTTCAAATTCTCCCCCGTGATCACTCCTAAGTTTTTTAATTTGACCATCATTTTGATTTTCAATCATTTTACATAAATCAATAAATAAATTCAAGGTTTCATCTTTAGTTTTCAGGAACCTAACCCAGGTAAACCTAGAGTAATCATCGATAATTATAAAGCAGTACCGATTCCTGCTTGGTGACTTGGCTCCATGTGAATCAAATAGGTCAAGGTGCAGGAGCTCAAGTGTGGTTTCGGTTAAGCCTGCTTGAGTTGGTTTATGAGTTGATTTAGTTTGTTTACCTTGTTTACATGAGTTACAAATTATGTTCTCAAAATTATTGATTTTAGGTACACCTTTAATTAAACCAAGTTGAGTAATTTTAGAAATCAGCTTGACATGAGTGTGACCTAATCTCCTATGCCAAAGGTTATATTCTTCTAATTGCGTCTGAAATCATTTTGGTACTAAGGGTAGATTAATAGTGTAAACATTGTTTTTCCTAGTACCCTTAAGCATTATTTCTGAGTCTTGGAGGTTTCTAATAAGGCAGTTAGAGTTGGTGAATGTAACTATTAACCAGTATCACAGAGTTGACTAATACTAAGCAAATTGAACTTAAAATTTTCAACCAAGAGTACTTTCTTATTAATGAAATCAGATTTATGTTCAATGTTACCTGACCCAATTACTGAGTGTAGCATTGTTGCCAAATGCTTCTGAGCCTTGGTTCTTGAACTTAATTTTGGTGAATTTCAATTTGTCTCCAGTTATGCGTCTGGAGCATCCACTATCCAACATCCACTAGTCCAAATCTTTATGTTCCTACACATAAAGTATTTATTGATTTGGATCCATTAGAGTTAGGGATAGCTTGAATTGAATTTCACAGCCTAGTCTGTCTCACCCAATCTAGTGTTATCAAACATATTAACCTTATGGGTTTTGAGAGACAGATTTTTTAAAACACTATTTTAATTTTGAAAAAAATGGTTAATTTCGAAAATATTGAATAAAGTTTATTGGTTTTGAAAAATATCTTAAATCTATAATTGATTGAAATTTGTGTTAGATTAAATTTGACAGATAGTAATTTGAATTTGAATTTCGAAAATTGACTTCCAGGTCTTGGCGAGGCACAGAGGCCTTCTTTGGCCGTAGCCTTATTGGAGCAACAACCCTTTTCTTGACAAAGCCTTTTATTGAAATTTCATTTTCAAAATTACTTTTTAAAAAATTCTGGTCTAACTAGTTTTGGTCTTGGATCGGTAGCTTCGGCATTCCACCAGACTAAACAGACCAAGTAGGGTATACTTGACCTTATTAGAAGGGCTTCCCTAACGTACTATCATCTCACCTTCACCTAATACTATGTTGTTCAAATTTCAATTAAATCTTTCCTCCTTAATCTAATCAGTCCTAAATCTAAGCATGATAATTAAAAATTGAAAAAAATAAACACGCAAACAAGCAATTCAGTAAGATTATCTAACTATAAATATGGTTTTTATATTGGCACCCCATGGACTATAGCCTCGATAAGGGTAGGCAAGATGTGAATCTTGTCCTTGGGGATCCAATACTGGTTTGGTCCAGCTTATTTATTTAAACATAGCTTGGGGACCCATGCTTGGGCTTGGGTTCTAGATTGGTTCAATACAGAATAATATGAACGTTGTCTCGATTTGGTTCGATAACCTAGTCCGGATCGATTGAGAACGGACTTCTATTTCCCAAGGATCATGTGAAGACCCTTGGAACCCGAAGTAAATCGTTCTAAGACAACTCTGAGCTCCTTGACTTGATTTTTCACGGAGGAATTCTCATCCTCAAGCTTTTGGACTTGAGTTGAGTTTCCTTCTTAACTTGGCTCGGTCAAGGACCTCAAGTTGACTTCTCTTTTAGGAGTTTTACTTCCTGTCAGAGGGACTCAACCCGGATTTTAGCTTTCACCAAGTTTCGGGAAAATAAGAAATTAATTTAGATAACTCATATTCTGAATAACCTCTTACAATGATTTGTCCGTTCTCCGAGATTGTTAGTCATCCGGTGTTGACGTCTTTGTCTGGTTCCGATTCTGATCTGTAGTCGATGTCTTCCGAGGCGGTCAAGGCGAGCAGGTTTGCGTGAGGGACTTCTTCTTCTTCTTCGGAAGATGACTCGTCCCAGGTGGCTTGAAGAGTCTTATTTCTCCGCGCCTTCTTGTTTTCCTTTCAGTTGTGGTACTCTGACTTGAAGTGCCCCTTTTTGTTGCATTCGTAGCAGGTGACGTTGTTTTTGTTCTTCGAGCTTGTTGACGGTTCTGCCGGATCTTCCTTTCTTCGGCTCGACTTCTTCTTGCTCGTTTGGTACTTGAGTTCTTTGTAGTAATCACGAGCTAGCCAAACCAATTTAGGTCGATCCCCTTCACTGTCTTCTGATTCTGAGTCTGAGTCGAACTCGGGTGCTAGTCGAGGCTTCTTCTTGGGAATTTTTTTCTTGAGTTTTACCTGCAACGAAAGCTATACCTTTCTTGACCAAAGTTGTATTAGTCTGTTCATGCATTTCTAGTTCAAAAAATAACTCATCTAATTTTATTTCTGAGAGATTCCTGGAAACCTTGTAGGCATCCACCATAGACGCCCACAGTGAGTTTCTCGGAAATGAATTCAAAGTATACCTTATTTGGTCACGATTTTCAACCTTGTGACCTATCGTGTGCAGTCCATTCATTAGCTACTGGATCCTAGCATGGAGTTGAGCTGCAGTCTCTCTATCGTGCATTTTTATTATATAGAGTCTGTTGAGCAATATATCTCTTTTGATGATCCTGGTGTTGGATGTGCCTTCGTGCAGCTCGATCAACTTGTTCCAGAGCTCCTTCACGCTGCTGAAGGGTCCTACACGGTTCAACTCCTCTTTTGTTAGGCCGCATTGCAGAGTTTGAGTCACTTTTGCATCGGTCTCGATCTTCTTCTTTAGTGGGTCGTCCCACTCGGTATTGTGTTGCACCATGCCTTGTGGATTTTTAGGGATTTCCAGCCCAGACTGAATAATGATCCACATGTCCACTTGAGTTTTCAGGTGGACTTCCATTCTGCTTTTCCAGTAGGAGAAATCTTCTCCACTGAAAACAGGGGGCGGTGTTGTATCCCTCTTGCATGGCCATTAGATGTTTTAATTGAAAAAGAATAAAAAAAACTCGATCCAAGACTGAGTTTTGGATTAATAGGGCGGGAAGAATATTAATAACGAAAAAAATCGAGTGGTGTTGCACCAACCTCGATTAACGAGAAAGATTCGAGCGGGAAAAAAAATTTGAAATCCGAAAATTCGAAAAAAAATCTCATACTGGTGGTTGCATCAAGTTTGAGCCACTCGCTCTGATGTCACTTGTGGTATCGGATTGAATCGATAGGGGGTGAATATCGATCGTTAAATTTTCGAAAATAAAGAGAGTATTTGTGCACCGGAATAAGCAAAAAACAATCGCTAACACTTTTTGTTTTTATTTGGTTCGATGTCGCAGTCGGCTCCTACTCCAAGGCCCACGGTCCTTGACCATTTACGATGGGCAATTCTATATTTTCGTAAAGGTAATTACAAATTGAGTACAAATATATAATTTAAAAAGAATTACAACACTCAACAAAAATGAACTTTTACCGATGACCGGAGAAGTTGGAAGTTCGGAGCAGCAGGTCATCGTTGGCGCTTAAGTTGTGAGTACGGAGGTTGTCAGAGCGTAGCGGTTGAACGAAAGTGTCGGAAGCAATTAATATCGAAGCCTTGGGGGTGAACCCCTTTATATAGTGTTAACAGGGGCACCTGTGTTGAAGGGGGCGCTTGACACGTGGCCTCCTCTGCGCGAACCTCAATCCGCAGACTTGGCCAGCGCTTATCCCCTTCACTAGGGTGCCTGAATTAACTGGGGTGCCTGTGTTAACACAGGCGCCTCAATGACTTGGTACCTTCATTCCTGCAATCAGGGTTAGTTCCAAAACACAAAAAGCATATAATTGATAAGATTAAAACATACTTTACAGCCTGAGCTATCTTGGTTCTGTCTTTAGGCTTCCCAAATGGAACCCTAGTTCGAACCGACGCCTAATGTTCCCTTCTACGGGGAATGCGTCCTCACCTACTCCTCTCAGGAAAATTTACCTGTTTGCCAACTGGCTCCTCCGGTTGGGCTTTTTCCAGCTTCACTCACCAGGTCGCGAGTACAGAGCTTGTCGGAGCGTAGCGGTTGAACGAAAGTGTCGGAAGCAATTGATGTCGAAGCCTTGGGGGTGAACCCCTTTATATAGTGTTAACAGGGGCGCCTGTGTTGAAGGGGGTGCCTGACACGTGGCCTCCTCTGCGCGAACCTCAATCCGTAGACTTGACCAGTGCTTATTGTTGAATTGAGAAAAACGATAGAGGAGGGGGGGGGTGAATATCGTAAATCGTTTCGGATTGACAAAAGAGCAAATACGCAGCGGAAAATTAAAACACAACGCAAGCACAGACGATTTTACTTGGTTCGGAGTCGCGGTCGGCTCCTACTCCAAGGCCCACGGTCGTTGACCATTTACTGTGGGCAATTCTATATGTGCGCAAAGTGTTTACAAGAGAATATCACAATTTTTGTACAGTAAACTAAAACTTAACACTCTTCGTTACCAACGCCCGGTGTAGGTTGTACTTTGGAGCAGAGGGTCGTCGTCGGCGCTTGTATCTCGAGATTGGAGGTTTCTGGAGCAGAGCGCTTGAGTAGAAGAGCGTATTGGCATTGGAAAGTTGTGTGTTGAAGCCTTAGGGGTCGAGCCCCTTATATAGTGAGTCTGGGGCGCCCGGGATGTTGGGGGTGCCCTCCACGTGTCTCACGATCCGGCAACCTCTCGGTCAGCCCTTATCCCTCAAGGATCGGGCTCGAGGTTTGACGTGGGCGCCCAGGAAGTAGGGGGCGCCCGGGTTGACTCTTTCAGCGGGCTTCTCGGCTGGATAAGCTTCTATCGCTTCGTTGGCTTCGACCCAGGGCGCCCTAAGCATCCGGGGCGCCCGGGAGCACTGGGGCACCCGGGAGCATAAGCTTCCGAGGCGTTTTCTTGCTTAACTTGTTTTGCCTTGACCTTGGGGGTGCCCGGGACACTGGGGGCGCCCTGCCCAGCTGCTTGCCCCTCTCCTTTGAGGCGTTCTGAGCTGCAAAAACACATTCCTTCGGTCCTGCATCCAAAGTTAGTCCAAAACAACACAAAGCAATAAAATATTAGGTTTATACAGCCTTAGCTGTCTTGGTTCTGACTTTGGGTCGCTAAAATGGAACCCTAGGTCGAACCGACGCTTACTGTTCCCTCGACGGAGAACGCGTCCTCACCTACTCCTCTCAGGAGAATTTACCTTTCGCCAACCGGCTCCTCCGGTTGGACTTTTGCCCAGCTGTCCTTCACCAGGTGCCCAGCTGTCCTTCCCCAGGTCTTCGTTACCAAGAAATCCTTCGCCTGGTGCCTAGCAGTCCTTCGCTAGGTCTTCGTCTCCTAGCAGTCCTTCGCTAGGTGCCCAGCAGTCCTTTGCCAGGTCTTCGGTTCCAAGCAGTCCTTCGCCTGGTGCCTAGCAGTCCTTCGCTAGGTCTTTGACTCCTAGCAGCCCTTCGCTAGGTGCCCAGCGGCCCTTCGCTAGGACTTAGGGTTTCAGTGCCTAGCAGTTCTTCGCTAGGTGCCTAGCAGTCCTTTGCTAGGACTTCAATCTGCACACTCAAGTAGCATGTTAGATAAACATAACATCTTAACTTTTAAACCCATTGCCATTTATCAAAACACAGGTTCGACTTGGGTGTTGTCTGCACCAACAATCTCCCCCTTTTTTATTTATGGCAACCCGATTCAAAAAGTTAAGCTAATTCATATAGTTGATATAACAGTTTAGTTCCCTCACCTTGGAAGGAATCTCCCCCTTGTTTTTTCAAAGGTTCGCGGGGTTTGAGAAATTTCTAAGTCAAAATAATGGTATTAATTTTTCAAAACTTAGAAGATTTTTCAAAAAGATGTTTTAGAAAATATTTTCCAAAAATACATTTTGATTGGGCACTTTTGAAAAAATTTCTATACTTAGAAATTTAGAAGCATAACTTAGTAGAAAATTTTCTAAAATATCTTTTAAGTTCTTGGAAGCACTTAAAAATTTCAATCATTTTAGTACTTTTAGAAACTTAGAAACTTTTATGTTAGAGAAGTTTAGAAATAAGTACTTAGAGATATTTTAAACATAGCTTAAGTTTAAGTACTTAGAAAATACTTTTAAAAATTGCTTGGGTCAAGTACTTAGAATGCAGTTTTGAAAAACTTAGCTTATGTACTTTGAAAGCAGTTTTGAAAAAAAAACTTAGCTTAAGTACTTTGAAAGCAGTTTGAAAAAAACTTAGCCTAAAAACCAGTTTTGAAAAAACTTAGCTTAAGTACTTTTGAAAACAGGATAAAGTTTTTGAGAAATTTTAAAAAACTTCTCTCCTTTCCTATCTCTCCCCCTTTGTCATATATAAAAACAAAGCAATATTAAAAAAAATAAACTGCATAACGATATATCAGTACTGAACCAATTCAAGATATACACTGAACCAAACCAATTTTAATTATCTCTTTAGATCCTGTCTAACCCAATTAGCTACTTACTAACTGTTATAAACAGTAGTTTTCACTAGGGTTAGTCAAGTTAAGTGTTCTGTTCAAGTTAGATTTTCTAAGCTTGAATTAAGGCAAAGACCTAAGCATCTCATCCCATTCTAGGTTATCAGTCAAAAGTACCCTAAGGTGTTTGTGAGATGCTGGCGTCTAGATCTATAGGTGCATGCAGTTTTAGGGTTAGGACCTAGGCTAAGTCCATTTGCGAAAAAGACCCTAGTTTTGAAGGGGGTAGTTTTAAATAAAATTAAGTAAAAAAAAGATTTTGAAAATTAAGTAAAGCAGTTTTTTTTTAAAATTATTTTCAAAATCAAGTAAAACAGTGGAGTAAACCTATTATACCAAGCACAATCCTAATGAAGATTAGATAATCAACAAGAGCAAATAGTCAACTCCATATCAACTGATAAAACAGAGAACTAACATAGTCATATCATAGTCAGATACAAATCAACCCTACTGAGAGGGGCAGTCATACAAGTACCACGCCAATCTAATCTAGGAGGAGGGACCGGGATAATCGAATGAGCCAGGCTGCCAAGATCGAAATAGCGACATCATCTCGTGATATCGTGCGTCGCTGGTCTCTCGATCAGCTCGGCGAGTATCCATATACTCTGCGTGATTAGCTTCTACTTCTTCCCTCAGACTGTGAATCTCGGTCCGAAGTAGAGCTAATGTCTCGGCAGTCGTCGGAGGTGGGGGCTCGTCCATCTGCTGTCATATCTCGGCCGCCAAATCTCTGACATCGTCCTCAACCTCCTAATCTGAGTCGATTTGGGGTGCGACTCTCTGTCGCCTCCACGATAAAACCCCGGTACCTGAGACCTCTATACCGGCTAGGGAAAAGTTCCTAAAACCTATCTCATCGAAGTCAGTCATCGTGGCCATCTCACCCTCGGTGATGTTACGACCGTGATAATGTAGAATGGAAGTGATGATGTGGCAATAGGAAGTGCGTACCCGCCCCTGCGTGGTAACACTGGACGCAGCTGAGTTTGAGTTTGGCTCCTTAATATTAATGAGCTTTATTAAACGAGCTCGAACGAGGCTCTATCGAATCGAGCTCCAAATAGTTCACGAGCGGCTTGATTCATTTACAGCCCTACTCACCAGGTCTTAGTGTTAGGATGTATACTAAAAGCCTTGCTTTTTGTATAGGAACATCTATATTTTGAAAGAGAATCACAAAATCACAAGTTGCATATTTATATTAGTATATGCACAAAATATCTCATACTTTGCATTGTAAATAACATGGTGTGTGGTGACGCACAGAAGATCATGTTATCAGTTCCTTGCAGAAGTATAAGTAAGAGGCTCACAACTGAGATGGAGTTGGACAAATCATCGAGATGGTTGTAGTGTAATTAGGTGTGGTTTGTCTTAACCATAGAATTACACTAGTGCGCTTTGAGCGCATTGAGTAGGACCAAAATAGAGGTCATCCAATTTATACTGACTTTATAATTGGATTGACCTCAAATATATTATGGAGTACAATCTCACAATCCCGATATAATAACAGGCACGTGTATTTAATTATTATTTCTTTAATTTACCAATGGGCGAGATTTATTCTGTTAAATCGATAGGCCCGATGAGTTGGAAAATAATATTATGTACATGGTGTGCCATTGATTATTGAGGGAATCCGTGTCCTGGTGAGTCGGGATGATGATGCCCCCTTGATGAGCTCATAAGGATCATCATGTTAAATCTTGCAAGTGGACTATGGTTCCACATGATAAAAAGGTTGAGTGATACTAGTCAAGGATCAAAGAGGTTGATTAATTAAAATTGCCAGTAATTTAAATTAATCAACGGGCATTCGATATCTTAAACATGGGGAGATGGATGTACTCATAATAGGTGAAGCCCATATGAAAATATAGAGGTTGGTGAGGAAGTTCAATGGGGATCCTTTAGTGAAATGGATCTCCATTAATAGATCGGATTTGGATCCATTAGCGGGCCTAGACCCAACTCCTCATGGTCCCTACCATGGTCCTATATATACCCCATAGGAGTATGAAACCAAGGCTAATTAATTAAGAATTAATCCAATTAATCACATAAGCCAAACCCTAAACCCTCTCTCTCTCTCTCTCTCTCTCTCCCTTCTCTCCTACTAGGTCACCGACGCTTGTTGGAGGTTTCTCCTCCTTCTTGGTTCATCTCCTTCCTCTCTTCTTGGCCGGCAGTCATAGGGACAAGGAGGTGATCTACACCTCCTTCTGTGGTGCGTGGCAGCAAGAAAGAGGAGAAGAAACGTCGGCGGCAAGGCCTTGGGCGGCGGCGGTAGGGGTGGAGGAGAAGCTCACAGTGGGAGTAGAAGAAGTGTCTTCCTCTCTTCCTTTCCTCTCTCTTACTTGAGTAGACAAAGGCGGGTGCTAGGAGGAGTGCTCAGCGGTGTGAACTTGGCTTCCTCTAGCTCCGGCGGCGGCGGGAGAAAAAAGGCTGTCGACGGCGGCAGTTTTAGGGTTGGTGGAAGAAGGAGCTCTTTCTTCTTCTGGTTCTCCTTCTTCATTACCTTCCTCTCGATGCTGCCTTATGGCCGGAGATCCTTGGGAGCTTGAGGTGGCCGGCGGTGCAAGGAAGAGAGGTAGAAAGGTGGCCAGCGGGTAAACCCTAATACTAGGGTTTGTTGGCGCAAAGAGAAGAAGAAGAAGGATTAATTGGCAAGCCTTGGTGACTCCGCGTCTTGGTAGATCATCGTCCATACAATGTCCAAGAGGGGAGGGTCATACGGTAGAAGACTGCGAGGTAAAAGACGAGGTATATCTCTCTTTGGCTCCTCTTTGTTTTCTTTGTTATTTCATGTGATATTATGTTATTGTATGTGTTTTAATTAATTATCATAGTTTAATTAATTGTTAATTAATATTGATAATTAATTGTGTCATGGACCCTGAAAATAAACACCGACGATCTGCTCGTCGTCTTTTCCGTGATCAATTGATTCGGAAAGTTACAAGGCCTTACTCTTGAGTTTGGTTAAGTTGTGACTTGAATCAATTGATACAATGACGAGACGGTTGTTTGGGAGATGGGTCTCCATTCAGATTAAATTTTTAATCCGTAGACATGGAGAGGTCTCTCATGTTTGACCCTGTGGTCGCTTAGGAAGCTCGCCAAGCTATAACCAACACTCAGGCACCTGGGAAGCTCCCAAGCACCTGGGAAAGCTTTTACTGGGCGCCTGATTCAAGTTAGGCGCATAGGAAGCCTTTTCCCAGGTCGCGTTTTTCCTGCATTTGCTCTCCTATCTTGCCTCTTGTTAGAATGGCTTGGCGGTTTCCTAAGCGAATACCTAGTTGTCCATGAGAGACCTCTCCATGTCCACGGATTAAAAATTAATCCGAATGGAGACCTATCTCCCAAACGACCGTCTCGTCGTCGTACCAATTGATTCGAGTTACAACTTAGCCAAACATAAAGTTCAAGCCTTATAACTCGCCTAACCAATTGGTCGCAGAAAAGACGACAAGCAGATCACTAGTTTTTGTGTTTATTATCGGGGTCCAAGATAATTAATCATGACAATTAATTAACAAATAATTAATAACAAGATTAATCATCAACATCACCTAAATCAATAAGATCAAAGAGCCAAGGAAGAGGTTATACCTTCTCGTTGTTACCTCACGACATTCTATCGTATAACCCTCCCCTCTTAGACGTTGTGTGGGCGACGATCTACCAAGAACCAGAATCACCAAGGCCTTCCAATCAATTGCTTCTTCACACGCCAACCAAACCCTAGAGCTAGGGTTGCCGCGCGGCCCTCCTTCTTCCTCTCCTCCTTGCGTTGCCGGCCACACAAGGGTCTCCCATGCTCGCCGACCACAAGGAAGCACCGGAGAGGAAGTTAAGGAAGAAGATGAAGGAGAAAAGTAATCTCCTTCTCCAATCCTACCCGGCCAAAATCCCTCCTTTTCTTCTTGCTTGCGGCGCCGCCGACCACCAAGAAGATTTCTTCTTCTCTAACTCTGGCAGCCCCCTTTCCACCCTCTTCTTGCCAAGCCACAAAAGGAGGATGAAGCACCTCCTTGTCCTTGTGATCATCGAGCACCCAAAGAAGAAGGGAGAAAAGAAAGAAGAAAGGAAGAGCTCTTCCTCCTTGCCGCCAGGTGCCCTAGGAGAGAGAAGAGAGAGAGAGGAGAGAAGAGGCTTGAGGTTGGATGCCCTCGTAGTGTTTGTTCGTGACCCGCATGTTGAAGAATTCTTCAAAAAACTCTGATTCAAAATCTGACCACGCCATCTGGTCCACCGGTCTCTTGGCCTTAACCCTTTCCCACCACATTCTGGCATCCCCAGACAGACAGAATGACGCACACTTGATCTTCTCATGCTCAGGCCAGTCCAGCAGCTCCAGGGTACTTTCCATCGTCTTGAACCATGCCTGAGCGTCCCAAGGTTCACCATCACCCGAGAAATTCTCCGGTTTCAGCGTTAACCACTGGATCAGGTAAGCCTCCTGTCGTGCCGCAGGGGGTCGAGCCCGGCGGAGGGGTGTGCGTAACCGTAGGCGCCACAGGTATAGCAGTCTGGTTCACTGGTGGAGTAGTAGAATTTTCCTGTTGGTTCATCAAGGTATTAATGGTCTGCTGCTGCTCGGTGACTTGGCGCTGAAGTTGGGTCACTAGTTGCATCAGATCAGGCGATGGGGTTGCCTCGTTAAGTCGGTTACTCTGTCTTCTAGCCATGTTTTTCTTCACCAAAGACAAGTATGGTCAATATCAGCTTCTTTTCTAACCCTATCTTATTCTAAATATTTAATTCCTAAAAGAAGATAAAGTATCATTCATCGTTACATATCCTAAAGTACTTTTCATCATAAGCATAGTTCATACTTACATATCTTAAAATCATAAACATCTTACTATTATAAGATATGTAAAGAGGTACTTATTTGGAAGCGGCAGGAAGAGGGCTTGATGTGTGTGTAGTGAGATGGTTACTGCTCTGATACCAACCTGTAACGCCCGCTTTTTTTTTCTTTTCATAAAGCGGCGTTACGTTAACATACTTAGGGCATGTAGACATCATAAGGCAGCGGAATAACTTATTTCTTACACATACATGCCCTACTACCATCCTTAACATAATGACATGGAAACTCGACATATTGACTTCATACTTAAACATCATATCATGTCATACTTAACATCACATCATAGAGTTCCATAAGTCATTATTCAAGCATTCAAGCATATAAGTGACCAAAGTAAAGTTCTAGCATAAACGATAAACATATTGTTTCTTGGGCCAAGTCACTACCACACACATGCGTTCTTGCCCTCCTACTGCTTCCTCATTGTCCCCTTGAATGATCTGCGGTATAAGGAAATAAGACTATAAGCACACAGGCTTAGTAAGACTCTTTCCTACTCACAAAAACCATTCATCATTTCGTAATGAGCACATGAAACATTAACATACTTGGTGTTCTACTTAAAACATAACAACTTGAATCACTTATCATATACTTGACATGGCATGAACATAAACATAAGTGAACATTCCTAGCATGGCATGAGACATGGCATAAACATAATTATAGTAAACATTTTAAGCATGGCATGAACATAAACATAATAAACATTTCTAGCATGGCATAAGACATGGTATAACCATAACATATTAAACATTCTTAACATGTCATAATACTTGATATAAACATAGCATATTAAACATTCTTAACATGACATAATACATGGTATAAACATGTCTATAAAGTGTAAACTAACCCGTATGGCATAAACATAGGCATACTTCCTATCATGGCATATGAGCATCTTCTTAACATAATCATGACATAGATCATTTACTCTCATGCATATTTCTTAACATGAATCATAATCATAAACATTATTAGCATAGCATAATGCATAACATGAATGAATGCATGAGTGGAATACATATACATAAGGATGCTTAACTTTTTGAAACATACTTTTAAATGCTTAAACATAATCATCATATCATTGGGGTCCCCGGCTTGTACCACATACATACATCATAGCGCGCATCCCTAGCAAGTCCGAGGTAGCTAGCCCCGACCTACTAGGGTAAGGACAGCATAGTCGGTAGTCCCCGAACCGAGGCGTTCTTAAGGTGCCCATCCCTGTTGCACAGCTCCGGTAGTGCCAGAACCGTGGACAGCATAGTCGATAGTCCATAACCGGGGCATTCTTAAGGTGCCCATCCCTTGGACCCATACTTCGGTCTGGTACAAGCCCATTCATAAAGTAAAATACTTTACATGTTTCATCATTCATCAGACATTCATAGCATAACCATGTTACATAAAGCATGACTTAACACATGCTTGTCCTTTCATTGATCATACTTATTGCATAGCATCATGATGCCTGGAAGGAATGAGCATTATCTTCATTCATAAACATGGTATGCATCTTCTTTCATAAACATGGCATGCATCTTTATTCATTTAACATGGCATACATCATTATCCATACAACATGGTATGCATCATTATTCATACAACATGGCATTCATCTTCCTACATAAAACATGGCATGCATACCTAACCCTCGTTCCTATTCCTAGTACTTGCATGATCATAACATAGAAGGTAAACATTGCATCGAACATGACATGTTTTTCATAGACATTTATCCTACTACATGGAGCTTGTATAATCATGATACGTAAGGTAAACATTGCATTTCTTGCCTAAGCATGGTATCTATCTCAAGTATGCATAGGTAGGATTCCCATAACGTTCTACCTACCATTTAAATACATGGCATAAGACATAAGACATTCATAGTAAACCCTATGAAACATGGCATCCAATCATAACATACAACATAAAACATGGTGCCTAAAGTTAAGGTTATAGGTAACATGATTTCTACCACATGCTTGGACCTATATGTATATGTATACACTACATGATAAGCATAAACCATCATTCTTTGAACCCTAACTCCACCCCAAACCCTAGATACATGGCTTGGCCGAAACCTATAGGGAGGAGTTCCATCAATTCCATAAACATGTAAGATAACATAAGGTAAAGGAACAACCATACATTACTTATAAGACCATGGGAGGCCATTAGGGCTCTTAATTAGGGTTATCCCTAACCTTTAGCCCCCTTTCCTTGTGCTGGCCGAAACCCTACAAGGCCATGGGTGCATGGAAAAATTCCATAAAAACCATAATCAAACATTCAACACCAACCATACCTTACCATAGGGTCATTAGGACCCTTGCTTGAGGGAAGTCCTAACTTTTTGCCCTAGAACCTTCTTGGCCGAAACTTACAAGGGTCACAAGACCTTGTGGAAGTTCACACAATTCACTTTAAACCCCCTTTTGAATCATGGGGATACCCAAAGTACATACATGAAAGGTTTAGCCCCTTCCTAACCAAAGGGTCATGTTGAGAGTCCCAAACCCTAAGGGGTCTTTAGGGTACTCCAAAAATTCCTCAAAAATTATATTTATTCCATATTTACCATGACAACACATTAGAAAACATGATTTAGATTTTTATCATCATTATGAACCAAAAACCCATGGTGGCCGAAACCTATAAGGTTAGGTTCATGGGTTTCCTTTTGTTTTCCAACATAAAAATCACATACAAGACTTTCATATCATATTAATCTTCAAGAAAAGCCATTATACCACAGGTGAGGGAGTCTTACCTTGGTTGATCTTGATTTTTAAACCTTAAAAAGAGAAGGAAATTGCAAATCCTTTGGACACTTGAACCCCCTTGCCCTTGTATCCTTGGAAAACCTTTAGATCTTGGAGATGAGACCTTCTTGTGGAGCTTTTCCAAGGGAAACTCTCCCCTATGGTGTTCGGCTAGAATGAGGAAGGAGAAGGAGAGAAAATGCAATTGATGGAAGAAGGAAGATAACTCCCAAACCCCCCTCTTTATAACCCATTAAGGAGGTAAATGAAGAGTCTCTCCATGACCCTTCATCTTCTTCTAAGCCTTAACTAATATCCACTTCATTCCCTCATAACATTCTCTTGCTAGGTGAGTTGGTTAAAGCATACATGGTTGTACAAGAGGTCTAAGGTTCAATCCTTGGTAGATGCACAATTTTTTCCACTTATTTTATTTTATTTTCCTAGTATTTTCGAAAATCCCTTAAAAATTCCCCCATAATTATGTTAATATTTCTTATTAAAATCCCTTCATATTTCTATAAATTTTCACCTAAAATTCACCAATAATCATGGTACTAAAAAGCTCATATAAGACCCATTAGTACTTAGTTTTCTCAATTTAATTGAGAAAATATGGATTTTCTAGGCCACATGTTGTATTAATATTACTAGGTCCCTCGGAAAATTATCTAGATATGCTCAATATTTTAAGAAAATATTAAGAGAATTTTCCGGGTTGTTACAGTACATGTGCTCATTATTATATCGGAATTCAAAGCATGTACTCCATAATAAACTGAGGTCTGATCCAATTATAAAGTCAGTATAAATTGGATCACCTCTATGTTGGTCCTGCTCATTAGCACACAAAGTGCACCAGTGTAATTATATGGTCAAGATAAACCACACCAAATTACACTACAACCATCCTGATAGTTTGTCCAACTCCATCTCGTTTGTGAGCCTCTACTTATACTCTGCAAGGGACTGATAACATGATCTTCTGTGTGTCACCATACACCATGTTATTTACAATGCAAAGTATCAGACAGTATGCATATACTAATATAAACATGCAACAGTGATCTTGTGATTCTCTTTCAAAATGTAGATGTTCATACGAAAAGGCAGGCTTTTAGTATATATCCTAACACTTCCAACTCCAGGTACCTACAAGACAACATACACAAGACAAAAATACAAATAACCTTAGCCATAATTTATTAGTTCTGACTTTGTATTTCACACGAAACCCTAGGTCGAACCAACGCCTAATGTTTCCTTTCCCGGGGAACGCGTCCTCACCTACTCCACCCTGGAGAAGTTACCTTTGCCAACCGAGACCTCCGATTGGACTTTTTCTCTGCCTCCGAGAACCCGAATCTTGAGACGTCCGACCTCGACCCGTCTCTACTTCTGTCCGTGATCCCCGCTCGGCTATGTCTTTTGCCCGATCCTCGACCAGGACTTCGTGCTCGGCCTCCGAGACTCCCGGATCTCAAGACATACCTCGACCCGTCTCTACTTCTGCCTGTAGTCCTCGCTCGGCTAAGGCTCCGTTGTCTGATCCCCGACCAGGATTTAGTGCTCAGTCCCCCGGACCAAGACTTCGTGCCCAGCTTCACTCACCAGGACTTAGTTCACCTATCTTCACTCACTAGGACCTGACTTCACTCACCAGAATTTCTTCCACCTAGCTTCACTCACTAGGACCCAGCATCACTCACCAAGATTTCCTCCACCTAGCTTCACTCACTAAGATTTCTTCCACTTTTTAAGTAAATATACTAAACCTCAAGTCCGATTCAGTTTAATCCCATTGTCAACCTGACCAACCCTGGGTTTTATTCACTCTGTCAAACATCATATCATGTTTAACTATCCCTTTATCAACTTGATCAAACCTGGGTTTACCCTACCAAACATCAAGTCATGTTTGGCTAATCCCTTGATCACTTTGACTAACCCTAAGTATATTGTCATTTATAGTTCTGCCAAACATCAGGTCCTGTTTGGCTTGTAAGGATGTATACTAGAAGCCTTGCTTTTGGTTAGGATACATCTACATTTTAAAGAGAATCAGAAAATCTCACAGTGCATGTTTATATTAGTATGTGCACGAAACGTCTAATACTTGACATTGTAGATAACATGGTGTGTGGTGTCACACAGAAGATCATGTTATCAGGTTCCTTATCGAAGTATAAGAAAGAGGCTCACAACCGAGATGGAGTTGGACAAACCATCGGCATGGTTGTAGTGTAATTAGGTGTGGTTTATCTTAACCATAGGATTACACTAGTGTACTCTGTGTACATTGAGTAGGACCAAAAGAGAGGTCATCCAATTTTTATACTGACTTAGGGAGTGTTTGGGAGAACTTTTGCTTCTTGAAAAGTGATTCTTGTAGAGATTATCTTGAAGTCAGTGAGAAGCTAAAGCATGGAGTGTTTGGAAATAGAAGCTAAAAGCTGATTCAAGGTAAAGTTTGAGTGTTTAGTGAATAATTGCTTCCAAGCTTAATTTTTAGTTAAATGACAACAATATCCTTAAACTATATAAATTATTTTTTTATTATCTAAATATAAATTTGATACACCATCAATAATATTTTATATATTTATTATTATATTTTGAATATTATATCAAAATTAATTTTTTAATAATATATATGTTTAAAAAATATATAATTAATAAAAATAAAAATATAAAAAAATAATAAATTTATATAAATTTATAAAAATTTATAAAAAAAATTATGAATATATAAATTATATGAAAATATAAAATTTTATTTAAAACTATGGTGGCAATTATGTAAAATGATAAATTATTAAGGGTATAAATGTCTACTTTTAATTCTAGACCATAAACAAAAACGCAGAAGCAGAAAAAACCATCAAATTCTTGCTTCCAGCTTTTGGCTAAAAGTTGTAGAAGTTAAAGCAGAATCTGGTATTCACAAACACTCAAAAGTGCTTCTATATAGCTAGAATCTAAAAAGCAGCTAGCAGAAGCTCTCCCAAACACTCCCTTAGTAAATTGGATTAGACCTCGGATGCTATTATGGAGTACGATCTCTTAATCCCGAAATAATGACGGGCATATATTATTAATTATTATTTCTTTGATTTACCAATGGGCGAGATCTATTCTGTTAGATCGATAGACCCGGTAAGTTGGAAATAATATTAATAATATGATGTACCGTTGATTATTGACGGAATCCGTGTCCTGGAGAGTCAGGGTGATGATGCCTCCTTGGTGAGCTCAAAAGGATCACCATGTCAAATCTTGCAAGTGGACTATCGTCCGGCATGACGAAAAGGTTGAGTGGTACTAATCAAGGATCAAGAAGATAATTAATTTAATTATCAGTAAATTAAATTAATTATCGGGCATAAGATATCATAAACACGGGGAGATGGATGACTCGTAATAGGTGGAGCCCATATGAAAATATGGGGGTTAGTGAGGAAGTACAATGGGATCCTTTAGTGGAATGGATTTCCATTAATGGATCGGGTTTGGATCCATTAGCGGGCCAAGAACCAACTCCTCCTCATGGTCCCTATCTTAGCCCAATAAAACCCCATAGAAGTCATGATACAAGGCCGATTAATTAAGGAATTAATCTTCGATTAATTGAGAAATTAATCTATGGTCAATTCAGGAATTAATCAAGGAGTAATTAAGGAATTAATCATGGATTGATTAAGTTATTAATCTTTGATTAATTAAGGAATTATTCTTTATATAAATTTTAGAATCAATCCATAATTGATTGGAAAAATTTTACAATTAATCATATCAATCCCATATATGTAAACCCCACCTCTCTCCCTAATCTAATCCTTCTTCCCCTCTCCTTTCCCTTGGGCGCCGGCGGTACGAGCAAGAAGAGGACCACCTAGACCACCTCCTCTTCTTCTTCTTTTGTTTTCTTTGCATCCTCAAGGTCGCAACCGATCACCGGACAAGGGAGAACTCGAGTTCAACCCTTGGTGGCGCGTGACGAGGAGGAGGAAGAAATTCCGGCGGCGCGAGGGAGGTTGAAGGTAGCCGGCGGTGGAGGAGAAGAGTAGCTTCACTTCTCTTCTTCTCCATATCTCTTTTCTTGCATTCTCTGCTGCGGGTGTACACAGGAAAAGGAGAAGCCCTCTTCTCCTTTGTGGCGTGCGGAAGTAGAGAAGAGAGGAGGGTGGAGCACCGACATGAGGAGCTTCTCCTTTTGGTGTTCGTTGCCGACAAAGGGAGAAGTTGGAGGGATTCTCCTTCCTTGTGGTGTTGCTGCCATGAGATAGGAAGGAGGAGGCAGGTTTGGTTCGGGTGGAGGTGAAGCTTTTCTTCCCTTGCTTCACCTCATCTTCCGTGAAGGATCGCCGGTGGTGAAGGCAAACCCTAACCCTAGGGTTTCGTGACTTGGCGCAAGGGAAGGAGGAAAGGAAGGATTGATTCATGTGCCTTGGTGACTTTGCGACTTGGTAGATCGTCGCCCACACGACGTCTGAGAGGGGTGGGTCATAAGGTACCCCAAGTGACCCTCCTTTCGCAATAGGGGGCCCCCGTCATGGGGTTCCTATACCTACATCTGGTGGAACTGATGCACGACCATGAGCGAGGGAAGTTAGAGGGAAGAGCGATGGTAGAGGAATGAGTGCTGTTAGGGGGTCGACCCGAGTTGGGTCAACATACCCTCACAGATAAGGGACTCCCGGTATAGGTACCCCAAGCGACCCTCCTTTGGCAATAGGGGGAAAAAGTAATCGAATTTGGATGCCAGTTCAAAAGACTCCACGAGAGAGACAAAATGATTCTAAAGTAGAGAGTGAGAGTGTTTTGAGGGTCAGATAACGTTAACAGGTTACCCGGAGAGGAAAGAGAAAATCAAGGGTGACCCAAGCGACCTTGATATAAATGACCTCACGGATTGTGAGAGCCGGTATAGGTATATTTCTCCCAAGCTCCAGTTTTGTTTTATTATGTTTTATTTGTGCCATTATGCCTTGTCTCATCATTTCATGTTATTTTATTAATTATTTTGATATGTTATCATAGATAATAATTAATTAACTAGATCCCGAAGTTAAACACAAAAATCGACGATCTAAATCGTCATCTTTTCCGCGGTTAATTAATCCGTAAAGTTACAAGGCCTAACCTCAGTTTTGGCTAAGTTGTAACTTGGATTAATTAACACGACGACGAGTCGGTCGTTAGAAGGACGGGTCTCTATTCGGATTAAATTTTTATTCTATAGCCATATAGAGGTCTCTCAGATACGACACGTGGTTGTCTTGGAAACTGCAAAGTCATACCAACAATTGGTATCAGAGCGAGGTTTCCAGTTTTGTGTGTTTAGGATTCAGTTATTTTCTGCACATTATTATGTACATTGTTTTGCTGGATAATTTTTGGATGTGTGTAGGCTAACATTGTGTTACAGGCACTAGATTCCAACTATTATGGCAAATTGTGATTTTGTATGTGATTGGTTGTGTTTTGATGTAAATTATTTGAATCCTCGGGGTTGACGAGACTAGATAAGTTATTTAATTTTTGTAATTAAATATGACACTTGTTTAGCCTCTATTTACTATTGATCTAGATCACATGTACACTCCTTCGTGGAGTATAGGATCAATGAATGTAAATAAATTATCTAGTCATCTCGGCTCAGGGAATCCTTCATGGTCACTTGCGCATGGAGAGGATGGAGTGGATGAGGTGACGACACGACTGGAGGCACATTGCAGACCAAGGCCATAATAGTTAGAAAAATCTAGGGTTTTTTTATTGCTCTATTATTTTGGTTTATGTGCTTATTGTGTGTGTGCATGTAAAAACCTCAACGCAAATAACTTAGAAAAGATTATAGAAAATTATTGAAGAGCATGTGTACTTCCCCAACGGAAGACACATAATCGGAAATAATTTTCTTAGTGTCGTGTAATGGTAAACACTTAGATACGAATATTAGTATCCTCCACAACGGAGTCACTGCTATTATTTGTATGGCCGAAGAAGACCAACTATTAACTTTGCTTGTCAAAAGGTTAGGTTGACAAGATAGTAAAATTAATGGGTAAAACATCCTCTCACGAATGAAGAATTCGTATACGTCCACACTAACGTGGCATGCGAAATTCTCGATGTTTGAGGTGTTGGTAGATTTTGTAATAGATTGTTTTGAGGTGCCAATTTATTTAAAAAAGCTAAAGTGTGTGATTGTTATAATTCTCAGGTGTTTTAAATTGGATCTAGACCCACAAGACCTATTCCAAAGAGAAAACCAATTAAATGCCCCTAGTGATAACATGGATTGGGAATTAAATATGGACTTTGTCTCTACTGCCGAGGAACCCAAGTGTGATCTTGCCGAGTTCTGTGCCGAAAAGCCTAGTGAGATTAACAATGAAGAGGAGTTCGAATATTTTAGAAAATGGCTAGAAGCAGACGAGATGATTGAGTGTCATCAAAATCAGGCTTCTTCCATTACCAGTAAAATATCAGAACTCGATGAACTCTTCGGCGAAAGTAATCGAGCCGCTAGGCATTAAGTCTTGCATAACTTGATGACAACTGTCTTAGTTGAAGGCATGCCCGTAAGGGAACATGTCCTCAAAATGATGGTTTGGCTGAAAGAGATGGAAATCCTTGGAGCAAAAATTGATGGGGAAACCTAGATCAATTTCATCCTCGTATCTCTACCAAAGAGTTTTGAGGAGTTCCGCGTAAGATACAATATGGACGAACGTACATATTCGTGGGCAGAACTTCTTTCAGAACTCGAGTCGGCAGAGACAGTTTCTCTTTAGAGTTCACAGACTTTCATAGCTCAAGATGTTTCTAATTCTAAACCAAAAGGAAAGAAGAAGAAGAAACGGTCTGAGGCAAAGAAAGTAGCAGGATTACAGGGACCTCAGGGTTGCATAAAGAAGCCGAAAGACAAGTGCTTTGTGTGCAATCAGTCTGGACATTGGAAAACGGATTGTCCCCGGTGTCAGAGTAGTACCGCAGGTACATTTTCTTCTTGTGTCGTTGTAACATGCTTAGCGGTGATATCTACCGGTACCTGGTGGGTAGATACATATGCCTCTAATCATGTCTGCATTTTTGTGCAGGGGTTCCAGGAAACCCGATGGCTAGCTGAGGAGGATATTGCTGACTACATGGATGGCTAAGAAGATGACTTTTGCAGTGAGAGTTTTGACTATTTCATTTATGTGTTTAGCATAGGTTGACATAGTTTTGGTTTTATAGATCGTCTTTATGTACTTATTTTTTGGAAAGAACTTTGTTCAGTTTCTGGAATAAGATATTTTCTATTGCTTTTATTTGTTAAAAGTTGAATAGAAGAAATGTCTATTAAAGTACATGGATGGGCAATTAGTACATAAAACCAAAAGGGTCTCCCATGATGCAATTAAGTGGTTAATAGCTTATCATCTTAACTATAAATAAGAGAAAGGTTTCTTCCTAGTAGAACCAAACATATATTTTGGCTCTAAGTTTTTGTCTTGTTAATCTCTAATGAAATTCAAAGGTGGGTGGCCAATGAGCCCTTGGGTTTATTGGTAAATGGAAGACTTGTCTTCCGTGAAATCTTTGACTCTCATTAGGGAAGTAACAATACCAAAGAGTCTTGTCCTAAGCCTCGGGGCATAGAGCCAAGAGTATGTAAGAAATGGTTCATACTGATAAGTATAGGTCCTTAATTTATCTAGAATAGAGGTACCTTAAAATACTTTGTGTATTTAATGGTGACATTATGACTAGATCATAATGGCAAGTACCTCTAGGGATAGTTGTAGGACTTACATATCAGAGAATTGAGATTGGTTCCAATTCAATGCACCTAGCGTGCCCCAACAGAGTGGTGCAACACTTGGAAGGTAGAAGGTTTCTTAAGGCATTAGTTAGGAAGATGATAAGCCACTCTGAGATTAGCTACATTTGTTCAAGGGGATATGTCCTGGATACGACAGTATATATACTTGATTCTAGTTCAGTAGTCTCTTAAAGTCATAGGGATGTGGACTAAGTGAGATCTTAGTCTAAGGCATGTTCAGATTATGAGTAGTTCAACACTTGTACTGAAAACAGACACAGGCAAGTTGGAATCTAGTGCAGATGTTCGTAGGATATCCTAAGAAAACAATTGGGTGGTTTAATAGTCCTAAAGATCAGAGGGCATTCGTTGGGACGAATGTAAGACTCCTAGGAAAAGAACTATGTAATAAACCGCAAGTCCAGATGTAGAGTTACTCTGAGTGAATTGAATAAGGGGGCATGTAGATCATGAGATTATTACACAAGAAGTTGTGGAGCAACAACATGTTCAAGTAGACTAGCCTCTTCACAGATTTGATAGGATACATCGTCAGCATGAGATATACTCATTTCTTTTGTCTGACCATGATGACATTATGCTTGTTGAGTTGAACAAGCCTACATCCTATCAGGAAGCTGTGATAAGCCCAGATTCTGAGAAATGGTTAGAGGTCATGAGGTCCGAAATGGAATCTATGTAAATTAACCAAGTATGAACTTTGGTTAATCCATCTGAGGGGATTAAACTCATTGGGTGTAAGTGGGCCTTTAAGAGAAAGACTGACATGGATGGTCTTATGCATACCTATAAAGGACAATTGGTAGTAAAGGTTTCAAGCAGATTCATGGTATCAACTATGATTAAATCTTTTCATCAATTGTGATGCTTAAGTCTATTCAGATCATGCTTGCTATTGCAACTTACCATAATTACGAGATCTGACAGATGGATGTCAAATCCGCATTCCTAAATGAGAATCTACTCGAGGATGTGTACATGACACAACCTGAGGGGTTTGTAGATCCACAACATGCTGGAAAGGTATATAAGTTGCAAAGTTTCATTTATGGGCTTAAGCAAGCTTCTCGAAGCTAGAATCTTCGATTCGATAATGCAATCAAAGCGTTTGGTATCATCAAGAATGAAAATAAACCCTGTGTCTACAAGAGGGTTAGTGGGAGCACAGTCATCTTCATGATCTTGTATGCGGATGACATACTCCTCATTAGAAATGATATGCCTTCATTACACAGTCTGTGAAGACGTGGCAAGAGAATTGTTTCTCAATAAAAGACTTAGGTGAAACAGCCTATATCCTAGGTATCAAGATCTATAGAGATAGATCTAAAAGATTGCTAGGATTAAGTTAGAGTACATATATTAACAAGGTGCTAAATCGTTTTACCATGCAAAATTTCAAGAAGGGATTTCTGCCGATATCACATGGTGCGAGTCTTTCAAAGACTCAATGTCCCTCTTCTAAGGAGGAGAGAGACCGCATAGATCAAATTTCTTATGCATCCGCTATAGGGTCTATCATGTGCGACATGCTTTGTACTCGTCTAGTTATCTCATATGCTTTGAGCATGATGAGCAGATACTAGTCAGATCAGGTGAAAGTCACTGGACAGCTGTCAAGAATATTCTTAAGTATTATCGATGGACGAAAGAATATTTCTTGATATTTGGAGGCAATGAGGAGTTAGCAGTAAAGGGTTATAGATGTAAGCTTCCAAACCGACAGAGATAATTTCAGATTGCAGTCAGGGTATGTATTTTGCTAAAATGGTGGCGCTATGAGTTGGAAGAGTTTGAAGCAAGATACAGTTGCAGATTTTACAACAGAGGCCAAGTATATTGCTGCGTCTGATGCAACAGAGGAGGTTGTTTGGATCTAGAAGTTCATTGCAGAGTTTGGTGTGGTTCCTAGTATAGCAGACCCGATAGACCTCTATTGTAACAACAAGGGGGTTATTGCACAAGCTAAGGAACCTCACTCTCATCAGCGGACCAAACACATACTACAACACTTCCATCTCATTCGAGAGATCATCGATAGAGGAGATGTGAAGATATGCAGAGTATCCACTGATGTTACTATCGTGAATCCTTTGACCAAGGCTTTGGCATAAAGAAAGCATGATGATCACACTAGGTCACTGGGTATTAGATATTACAGTGATTGAGTGCTAGTGGGAGATTGTTAGTAGGAGCTCTAGAGCCAATTATGTGATGAATGTTATTAGATCTACCAAGAACCGAAGTCACCAAGGCACAAACCCAAGATTTCTTCTCCTTCCTTCTTCCTTGGCCAAAACCCAAGCCTCCTTGTAAGTTGCCGCCGGCCAAGATGAAAAGAGGCCACCTCCTTGCTTGCGCCGGCTCCAAAGGATGAAGAGGAAGAAGAAGAAGAGAAGAAGCCTCTTCTTCACCAACCCTAACACTTAATTATTTATAATTGAGGAATTTTACCATGAAAACATAAGAAGCATATAAACAAAAAGTAATAAATAAGAAAATCTAATTTTCCAACTATTATGGCTTTTGCTCTCCAATATGCCTCTAGTCGTGTCGCCACCTCGTCTCCTCCTCCTATCACCATGCGCAAGCTCCATGAAGAGGATCTCCGAGCTGAGATAAAAAAAAACATTCTAATTTACATCCATCGATCCTATACTCCACGAAGGAGTGTACAATAAGTCTAGATCGAAAGTAAATTAAAATGCGCGGCTAAACAATTGTCATATTTAATTACAAAAATTAAATACTAAATCTAGCCTCGTTAACCCCGAGAATTCAAATAAAATTACACATATGCACACATAATCACATACACATCATATTAAGCCATAATAGTCGGATCTCATGCCTGCAACCAAAGAGTTAACCTACGCACATCCTACTATTATCCGGCATAATAAAATATATGATAAGTGCAAAAAATATAACCGAATCCAAAACATACAAAACCGGAATCCATTGGCTCTGATACCAATTGTTGAGTCATGGATTCTGAGTCGCACATGGGTAATTCTGATACCAATTGTTTTAGCAATCAATCTCGTCCAACCGATTAGCCACGGAATAGACGATGAGTGGATCGCCATTTTTGTGTTTATCATCGGGGTCCAACATAATTAATTAAGCAATAATAATCATGAAATTAATTAAACACATGAAATAATAGCAAGATCAAAGGAACCAAAAGAGAAAATATATCTCTCATTTACCTCACGATCTTCTATTGTATGACCCCACCTCTTCTTGGACGTCGTGTGGGCGACGATCTACCAAGAACCGAAGTCACCAAGGCACAAACCCAAGCTTTATTCTCCTTCGTTCTTCCTTGGTCGAAACCCTAGCCTCCTTGTAAGTTGCCACCGACCAAGATGAAAAGAGGCCACCTCCTCGCTTGCGCCGGCTCCAAAGGATGAAGAGGAAGAGGAAGAAGAAGAAGAAGAGAAGAAGCCTCTTCTTCACCAACCCTAACCGTCCAACCCTTCTCCCCCCCTACCTATCATCGTCGGCCAAGAAAAGAGAAGAAACTCCTTCCTTTTTTGCCGTCGGCGCAGATCAACCCCCCTTTCCTTCCGGGTGGCGCACGCACAAAGAAGAAGAAGAGAAAGAGAAGAAAGACCTTCCTTCTTCCCACCGAGCTCTACCTTCTTCTAGCTTGCGGCACCAGTTTGCCCTAGGAGAGAGAAGGCAAGGATGAGAGAATTTGTGAGGCTTAGGGTTCTTGTGTCTTGGATTGGATGCCTTGGTCTCACGACTCCATGGGTATATATAAGGCCACAATAGGGACCATGAGGAGGAGTTGGTGTTGGGATCTCCCGAGACATAAACACAAAAAACGCAGCAGAAACAAGATCCCTCGAGCGATCCATGCGGAAGAAAAACTCGTACGATTCATCTATCTAATAGATATATCTAAAGTGTATACCTTTGGAGTGTGCCCTTACGTTTATCCCGCTCGTCCAAGTACCGTCGGATCTCTTGCACGTTCAAACGTTCGTGCCTCTATGTGTATCCACACGGACACCATCTCTCAACTTCGGGAAGAACTACCTTAGTTGTGCTAGCAACTTGAGGTAGTTCGCTGAACCACCAAGAACACCAAAAAGGGTTTCGGCCAATAGGGAGAAGAGGAAGAAGAGAGGAAGGGAAGAAGGGAAAACTCTCAACTTCAAAATGACTAGATCCTCTTTTATACTCATCCCATGAATATGAAGAGGCTTTTGTCTCTTTGGCTTCCCTTCATTAAAGCCAATAAAGAGCACATCTTCTTATGTGACTCTTCATCTTCTCTTCATTCAATGAAGAGAGTTTTTCCCTTTTCCTTTATTATTAACTCATTAAACACTTTAATGAATTAATATCTCATAAGTTCTCAACCAGGGCTCCCGGCGAAGCCTCCCGAGCTCCCAGCCCGAGCTCCCGACCAAGTCCCCCGAGCTCCTGACCCGAGTCTCCCAAGCTCCTGACCCAAGCTCCCAACCAGGTCTCCCGATCTCCTGACCCGAGCTCCCGAAGCATCGTGTCCATAGTGTGTGACCCAATAGGTTCTCGTAACGTTGGCAATGCACCTAAACTACTTTATACACATAAGCAATGAGCGACATCTAGCAATGCATCATTGCTACCCAAGTAACAAGAAAAGTCGAGATCCGACTTAACCTCCGTGACTATGATAATGAATGACCTTGTCCTTCTATCCTTGATATCTAGATTGACCAATGAGGTATAGACCGTGTCATCCTCGATCAATCTTTGTGTTTCTTGATCCCCGAGTTGACTCACTCAAACAAATAAGATCAGTATCTCATATTGACGTATTTGAGCATGGTCATGCGTTTTAGTAGTCCTACTCGATCAAGGGGCCCACAAATATCACTCCCGTCATATGGGAGGGATAGATCCCATCTACATCACTCACATCCCTCTGCATAATTTATTATATACCCAGTGATCGCCTTTTATTCCACCCTATTACGAGTGACGTTTGATGATACCAAAGTACATAACTCCTCATGTTGGGAACCGTAGTGACTTCAGGTCTAAGGACTATTCATACTAATAGCCACATAAGAAAGTTTATGGCACTCATATGACAATCTATGAAACTTTCTCATGCGGGTCAATTCAGTACACATTCTTTAATGTATACCCATGTGTCAACTTGATATCACATATCCATGACTTGTGAGCTCAAGTCATCAATTGACCTACATGCTAGTCTCCATGCATTAATATTGTCCTTGAATATTAATGCTTGACTAGGAATATTTTAGTGAACACTCTACATCATCTCACTATCGATTCAACCAATCAATATGATGTAGATAAGAACCTACTACCCAAGGACATTATTATACTTAGTTATTTGGCACAAGTATAAAGTAAGTATAATAACCAAAACATACCTTTATTCATGATAGAATATGATACAAAAAGTCTCTAGTCAATCATCATATAATTGGCTCTAGGACTCCTACTAACAGTTGGGTCTTGGCTAGCCAATGGATCAAGGCCCGATCCATTAATGATGATCCATTCCACTAGAGGATCACCATTGATCTACTTCACCAACCCCCATATTTAAATATGGGCTCCACATATTATGAGTACAAAATTCTCCCCATGTTTAAGATGTTGAATGTCAGTTAAATAATTAAATTACTGACAATTTAATTAATTAACATGTAACTCCATGAGTAGTACCACTCAACCTTATCATCATGTCAGACCAAGTCCACCTGCAGGATTTAACATGATGAGATTTATGAGCTCATCAAGGGGGCATCATCAACCTGACTCACCAGGACATGGTTTTCTTCTATAATCAATGACATACCATGTAAATAATATTATTTCCTAACTTACTAGGTCTATCGATTTAACAAATAAATCTCGCCTATTGGTAAATCAAAAAAATAAATATTAAGTATATGTGCCCGTTAGTATATTGGGATTAAGAGCTCAATACACACAAAGTGTACTCCATAATATCTGAGGTCTGATTTAATTATATAGTCAGTATAAATTGAATCACCTTTATATCGGTCCTGCTCAATACACACAAAGTGTACTAGTGTAATTCTATGGTCAAGATAAACCAATACCAAATTACACTACAACCATCCCAATGGTTTGTCCAAAACCATCAGGTTGTGAGTCTCTACTTATACTGTACAAGGGACTGATAACATGATCTTCTGTGTGACACCACACACCATGTTATCTACAATGTAATGTATTAGACAATATGCACATAAATAACTAATATAAACATGCAAACAATGATCATGTGATTCTCTTTCAAAATATAGATATCCATACAAAAGCAAGGCTTTTAGTATACATCCTAACAATCTCCCACTTATACTAAATGACTATGTTGTCATCACAATGACATACATCTGACTCCCATATGTGAGGGGTGAATATCGATCGAAAAATTTCGGATAAAATAGAGAAATACGCAGCGGAAATAGTAAAGCAAAGTCGCTAACACGATTTGTTTTACTTGGTTCGGAGTCGCGGTCGGCTCCTACTCCAAGGTCCATGGTCCTTGACCATTTACGTTGGACAATTCTATATTCATGGAAATGATTACAGTTTTGAGTACAGATATAGAATCGAAAAAAGCAGTTACAACACTTAAGAAAATTAACGATTTTACCGACGATCGAAGTGGATGAAATTTCGGAGCAGCGGGTCATCGTCGGAGCTTGAATCGCGAATGCAGAGCGTGCCGGAGCATAGCGCTTGAGCAAAAGTGTTGAAAGTGAGATTTGCAAGTTGTGTCGAAGCCTTGGGGGTGAACCCCCTTTTATAGTCGTCTCTTGGGCGCCTGTGTTAAAGGGGGCACCTACACGTGGCCTCTCCTGCGCAAACTCTAATCCGCAGGCTCGGTCATCGCTTATCCCCTTCGTTGAGGCGCCTGAGCTGTCTGGGGCGCCTGTGTTAACACAGGCGCCTAGCTTGACTTGGTCCATAGGCTTTTGTGGTAGGTTGCTTCGATGGCTTGGTTTGGCCTTGCACTGGGGCGCCTGTATCCTTACAGGCGCATAGCCCAGTGAAGCGCCTCCTTCCAATGAGGCACCTGAGCTGCAGAAACACCATCCCTACGTTTCCTACAACCAGGGTTAGTTCCAAAACACAAGAAGCAAATGTATGTTATGTTAGACATTCTTTATAGCCTAAATTGTCTTGGTTCTGACTTTGGGTCTTCCAAATGGAACCCTAGGTCGAACCGACGCCTAATGTTCCCTCCTACGGGGAACACGTCCTCACGTACTCCTCTCGGGAGAATTTACATTTTTGCCAACCAGCTCCTCCGGTTGGACTTTTGCCCAACTTCACTCACCAGGTCTTCGGTGCCCAGCTTCACTCACCAGGTCTTAGTGCCCTACTTTACTCACCAGGTCTTCGGTGCCCAACCCTCCGCCAGGTTTTAGTGTCCAGTCCACGACCAGGACTTATTCCCTAACCTCCGTCAGGTCTTTAGACGGATCGTTACTTTCTCTATACTTCTCTACTTTTGATATATGATAAAAATGCGGAAATCTTTTTTTTTTTCTTTTTCTAAATTCATCTATCAATCATATCCTAACTTAGACAATCATGCATAACAACATATCACATTTATTATCTCAAAAACTCACAATATGGCACACTTGTTGCTTGCCTCGCCCAACTCATACAGCAGGTATCAGTCGACTGATACTGCATCAGTCGACTGATAGCCTGTAGTTTGAAGCTTCAGGTTTCGGCAGCTACTTCAACTCTCCACCATTCCTTCAATTTCGAGCCAAATCAAACTACGACATCATTTCTATACACCATATCAGTTTCCTAAATGATTTAGCCATTCAAACGAATTCATAAACTTGAATTTAGGACTTTTATGGAAGAAAACAAACTACAAAAGTTATATGAACTTTATCACTAAGGTTTGTACCAATCTTTGCTTCTAACCATGTAAAACTCATCATGCAAGATTCTATAACATTGCTAAAGCATTATGGAATGAGAAAGCAACTCTTCTAAACATACTTGAGTAGTAAAACTTGATTCGGAAGGAAAATTGATACTATCTTGGCACAAACACCTTTTTCTCTAACAAAGTATCAATATTTCTAACTACTCACTTTTCTACTTATCCAATGCAATCATAAAAGTATATAAGCTAAATGAAATGACATGGAATCTTTACTCTAAGCAATTGAGCATGTAAAACTATCCAAAACTCAAATACTCTATAATCTCCATAAGCAAGAACTTGAAATTTGAATAAACTTAAACATTGCAATTCAAATAACTAAATAGTCTCGTCTCAAAGATCTCTCCATAATCAGCCACCACACACACTTTGCTCAGCACCGCCTCGTCGCCTTCCTTCAGAATTGCCTGCCTTTACCTTTATCTGCAATAAGAGGAAATGCATCTATAAGCAAAAAGCTTAGTAAGTACTATCTAGCTCACAAAAACTCGAAATATGCAAACTTGCTTCTAGATCAAACTGAACATCATATGAGATACTAATATGCTTGAAAGAAAACTAATAACATGTATAACTCAAAACATGCATACTCAAGCAATAATAAATCTCATTTTACTTTTCTTGGCTCAACTTGAAACTTTAGCTATTCTTTAACTTTTGAAAACTTTCTTAAACTTTCGAAAACTTTGCTAAAGCATATACTTGAAAATAATAATCACTTGGATCCACTGAAGACGTAAGTACCATCTCATGCGCGTTCCCTAAAAGGTTGGGGTAGCGAGCCACCAATCCTAATAGAGCAGACCTTGGTCTACCAGGGCCAAGACCTTGGAATTGGACACCTGGATTTCTTTAACGACGCCCTTGGACGCCGGGTACTGGCCTTATAAAATAAAATAGCTTTTCTTTCTTTTCTTTCTTATCTGTAAATGCCTTGGCATTTTCTGGAGCACCTTGCGTGCTAAAATCCCTAAGTCTTGACTTTTGGGGATTTTCTTAAGGCCTTGGCCTTTTCTTTTCTTATCTTTATCTTCTTTTCTTTTCTCATAACTTTCTTGGCCCTAAACTCACATAGGGTGCTTATCAAACATATACAAGCATATAAGAAACTAAGATCACATGCAAAAGCTAAAGCAAAAAGGAAAAATTCTCTTTTAAAAACTTTTAAAGGAAATTCTCGCGGTAAAACCGCCTCTTACTGCAGGTGAGCAGTACTTACATTGATATCTTGGACTTACAACCAAGATTGAGGTCTAGAACTCGGGAGAAACTCGAGATCTCGAAGAATTCTTCACGTCTACGCGTTCCTCTCGTCGCGGGGATCTCGAATATAGTATTATCTCTTGGAGAAAGGGTCTCGGCCGGCCCTCTTGGCTTGGTGTTGGTGTCGCCCAAGAGAGGAGAGGGAGAGGAGGGGTCGGCGCAGGTTAGGGGAAGGAGAGGGTTTGAGAGAAAATAAAACTTCTCCCTTTAATTAGCTATTTATACTTAAGGGTCGGATTAACTTAACTGCAGCTTAAGTATTTGTCCTTCTTTCCTTTTCTGTGCT
The DNA here is from genome assembly GCA_024364735.1 of Boesenbergia rotunda. Classification (NCBI taxonomy): domain Eukaryota; kingdom Viridiplantae; phylum Streptophyta; class Magnoliopsida; order Zingiberales; family Zingiberaceae; genus Boesenbergia; species Boesenbergia rotunda. The sequence goes on along the minus strand of JAGFNQ010007827.1, from coordinate 2,735 downwards.
TGATACCTAGCCCAGCTGGCCGCGCGCTCCCTTGGTCTCGTGGTGGTCGCTGGTTCGAACCCCCGCTGCCCCTTATGGTATTTTCCTATTTTGGCTTTTTATTTTCCTTTTTCTTTTTCTTTTTCCAAAAATACCAAACGGACTCGGAAAATTCCATAAAAATACTCTAAAAATTCCTAAAAATATCTAGAATATTTCTAAACCATTTCTAAATAATTCTAAGGACTTTAAGAACTAAAAATGGAAATTTTGGGGCGTTACAATCCCCCATACCTTATAAAAAGTTCGTCCTCGAACTTAGAATAACTCTGGATATCGTTCTCTCATGCTGTCCTCACGTTCCCAAGTAGCCTCTTCATGCTTTTGATTCTGCCAGATGACCTTCACTAGTGGCACTTCTTTGTTTCTTAATCTTTTAACTGCTTTGTCCACTATCTGTGTCGGTCTGCTCTCATAACTAAGATTTTCTTGGATCTGTACTGACTGAGGCTGAATCACTTGGCTAGGGTCGTGAATACACTTCTTTAGCATAGAGACATGAAATGTACTATGGATAGCTGACATATCCTCTGGTAAGTCCAGCTCATAGGCTACCTTCCCAACTCTCTTTATAATATTATAGGGTCCTATGTAGCGAGGACTCAGCTTGCCCTTCTTGCCAAATCTCACCACTCCCTTCATGGGAGCGACCTTGAGAAATACTGAATCTCCAACTTGGAATTCAAGTGGCCTACGGCGTGTGTCAGCATAACTTTTCTGTCTACTCTGAGCAGTCTCAATCCTCTGGCGGATCGTCCGGATAGCCTGAGCGGTCTCATCTATAAGCTCAGTCTGGTTGCCTAGTCCTGACTCCATCTCTTTCTTCTCACCAGCTTCTTGCCAACATATGGGTGATCTACATTTCCTGCCATATAATGCCTCATAAGGTGCCATCCTGATGGTGGCCTGATAGCTATTATTGTAGGCAAACTCAGCTAAGCACAGAAATTTACACCAACTACCTTTAAAGTCCAATGCACAAGCCCTGAGCATGTCTTCTAAAATCTGATTTACTCTCTCTGTCTGTCCATCTGTCTGGGGATGGAAAGCTGTGCTGAACTGAAGTCTGGTGCCTAAGGCGCCCTGAACACACTTCCAAAAATGGGAGGTGAATCGCCCATCTCTGTCAGAAACGATCGACTTCGGGACTCCGTGAAGCCTGATTACTTCTTTCACATACAGCTGTGCTAATTGCTCTACCGAATGCGATAACTTGATGGCTAGGAAGTGGGCAGACTTGGTCAATCTGTCCACTATCACCCAAATTGCATCATGTCCATGGGTGGTTCTTGGAAGACCTGTGATAAAGTCCATGGATATTTCTTCCCACTTCCACTCTGGAATGGGAAGTGGCTGTAGAACTCCTCCTGGTCTCTGGTGTTCTGCTTTGACCCTCTGGCAGGTCAAGCAGGTACTGATATATCTGGCCACGTCTCGCTTGAGTCCAGACCACCAGAACCTCTTCTTTAAATCTTGGTACATCTTGGTAGAACCAGGATGCATAGAGTACGGGGTACTGTGGGCCTCCTCTAGAATATTCTTCCTTAGTTCCTCATCATCGGGGACGCAAAGGCGGTCTCCAAAATAGAGGATGCCACTGTCTGATACTCGAAACTCTGAATGTTCTGCCTCTTGGATCCCCTGCTTGATCTTCTGGATTTCTGGGTCTTGACTTTGCTTTTCTTGTATATCCTTAAGCAGGGTTGACTCTAGGGTCAGTGCAGAAAATTGCCCAATTATTACCTCGACTCCAAAATTCTTTATTTCTTTCTGAAGTGGTAGAGACAGTGATGATAAGGACATCAGTGCTGCACAGGATTTTCTGCTCAGTGCATCTGCCACTTTATTAGCTTTACCTGGGTGGTAGAGGATTTCACAGTCATAATCTTTGACCAACTCTAGCCACCTGCGCTGCCTCATATTCAGATCTTTCTGAGTGAAGAAGTACTTCAAACTCTGATGGTCTGTGAAGATTCTGCACTGCACTCCATACAGGTAATGTCTCCAAAGCTTCAGTGCAAAAACCACAGCTGCTAGCTCAAGGTCATGCGTAGGGTAATTCTTCTCATAGTCCTTGAGCTGTCTGGAGGCATATGCTATTACTTTACCGTCTTGCATGAGGACAGCTCCAAGGCCCATCTTGGATGCATCACTGTAGATGTCAAAGGCCTTGTCACTCTCTGGAACAGTCAGGATGGGAGCACTGGTCAGTCTCTTCTTCAGCTCTAGAAAACTGTGCTCGCATTTATCTGACCATTCAAACTTCTTGTTCTTTCTGGTCAAAGCTGTGAGTGGAGAGGCTATCCTGGAAAAGTCCTCCACAAATTTTCTGTAATATCCTGCCAGGCCTAAGAAGCTTCTGATCTCACTGGCACTCTTGGGTCTACACCAGTTGCTGACTGCTTCTATCTTGGCTGGATCAACTTGAATGCCTTCTTTGGATACAATGTGACCTAGAAAGGTCACCTGATTTAGCCAAAACTCACACTTTGAAAATTTTGCATAGAGCTTCTCCTGCTGAAGGATCTGCAGCACTATCCTCAAGTGTGTAGCATGGTCCTCTGGAGTCTGTGAGTATATGAGAATATCATCAATAAACACAATGACGAATTTATCGAGATACTCCCTAAAGATGTGGTTCATCAGCTCCATGAAGTCTGCTGGAGCATTGGTTACTCCAAAGGCATCACTAACAA
>JAGFNQ010007826.1:318025-408161 GCA_024364735.1 Boesenbergia rotunda | reverse complement strand
TTTATCAAAAGCTTCAGATTTGTGTTTCATCAAGAACACATAACCGAATCGTGAGTGATCATCGATAAAGGTGATGAAGTAGTTATAGCCTCCTTATGCTTGAGTTGACATTGGTCCGCATACATCGGTATGTATTAGACCAAGCAACTCTCCCACTGGATTACCTTTTCCGGGAAAGGGTAATTTGGTCATCTTGCCTTTCAAGCACGATTCACATGTATCAAATGAACCGGGTTCAAATGATTCCAAAATTCCACATCGGTGTAATTCGGTCATGCGTTTCTTAATTATATGGCCAAGACGACAGTGCCACGTGTAGGAGTCTATTCGATTATCTATTCGAGCACGTTTATTACTAACTTCGATATTGAAAATGTCACTGGATAAATCTAACGTGTAGATGCCATTGCACAAAGTTCCATTTCCATAAAGAACGCCATTTAAAGTTATGTAACAACAATTGTTACTAAAAGTTAAATGATAACCTTTTTCATTCAAACATGAAATAGATACAATGTTCTTTATTAATGAAGGAACAAAATAATAATTATCCAATTCTAAGATACGTCCGGTAGGGAGCTTCAGCAAATATGTTCCGATGGCAACAGCAGCAATCTTTGCTCCATTTCCAACTCTCAAATTCGCTTCTCCCTTGACGAGTCTTCTTCTATTCCTTAGCCCCTGTATGTCATTACATTTATGTGAGCCACACCCAGTATCAAGTACCCAGGTATTTGAGGAAATAGAGTGACATTCAATAACGAAGATACCTGAAGAGGATGGGGCATCGGATGCCTTCTTCTTCATGGACTCAAGATAAATCTTGCAGTTTCTTCGCCAGTGGCCTTCCTTGCCACAGTGATGGCAAGTACCTTTTGGTTTCTTTTCAGTCTTTTTGGCCTTTTTCTTCTTCCCTTTATTCTGTTCTTTGGCCTTCCTCTTAGAACCTTTCTTCGAGGAACCAACTAACAGTACCGCCTTTTGATCCGGCTTTACAGAAGGCTCCACAGTCTTCAGCAGGTTGATCAACTCAGGAATGGTAGTCTCCAGTTTGTTCATCAGATAGTTCATCACAAATTGTGAATAACTTTTGGGCAAACAATTCAGAATTATGTCAATACTTAGTTCATGATCCATTGCAAAACCGAGTGTATTCAGTCGCTCAATGTACCCCAACATCTTTAACACAAACTGCGAAGCAGAAGTGCCTTCCTGCATCTTAGTGGTGAAGAGGAGTCTGGAGACCTCGAACCTTTCGGATCTCGCCTGCTCTTCAAACAACTCATGAAGATGAAAGATGATGGTATAAGCATCCATATGCTCATGCTGCTTTTGCAACTCAGGTACCATAGAGGCTAGCATGATGCAACTCGCAAGTTCAGAATCGGTCACATGTTTCTGATGGGCCAACAATTGGTCCGGAGTTGCATTTTCTGGAGGACTTTTGGGAAGTGCTTCTTCAAGGACATAAGCAAGCTTTTCTGCCTGAAGGACTATCCTCAGGTTTCGAAGCCAGTCCATGAAGTTCGGCCCAGTCAGTTTATTGGTGTCTAAAATGGAACGCAGGTTTATTTGAGTAGACATGATCGAGTGATTATCCTAGAAATACAAATTGAGATTATGTGAGAAGATTGATTAAATAATGTATCAACATACATAAATTAAATCCTATTTATTTTACGAATTGAATCACCCTTATTATCAATTCGGGAGATCGTAGGAACATCTCCAAATAGGTTGATATCCAACCATAGATAAGAACCACCATGGCTGTGGCCATCAAGTTTTTCTTAGCTATGAAGGTAGGTAATTATACCGATTACACATCACATATATGTAACTATCACCTTATGCTATCAACTAATTGAATGTTTGCATAAATCATTAGGTTGTTAACTCATTAACAAGTATGTATCATTATACATAGCACCTAACTGCACCTCTCTTTACATCGACCTTGGCTGTGGCACAACAAATCGATGCTCCAAGCTTAAGGCTGACCCATTAATCAAGAAATAGTTTTAATATGGTTGGAGCTCATTCAACCGTTTAGTCAGGCTTGGATGTGTCCAACAACCAAAACTAAGGATTGACCTCTGACTCCAACTATATTATACATAAACTAATTCCATGGTTTGAACATGTTGAGGTTCAAGTCGGGCATGGATGTGTCCATCAACCCTAGCGAGAAACAAAACTCCGGTTCTAACCATATTAATGAAAGGTGTTAGCCTTAATATTTTTGTAAGGGGTGTTTGGGTCTCATTCTTTTCTAAGCACATTCATGACATAAAATTATGTCATGACTAACGATTTCCTTAATAAAGTATGTATGTGACTTAATTTATCAAGTCTCATGAATTAAATTAGGAATCGGATTTCCTAATTATAATTTCATACTTTATTAAAGGAATTGTTTTGGGAAACAATTTCCTAAATTGTCATAATTAATTTTGGAAATAATATGTTCAAGATTTTGATTTCTCTAAATCAAATCTTATTAAATTAAGAGACAAATCCCTTAATTCAACTACATATTATTTTCATGAAAATCTTATTTAAGAAAACTCTATAGGAAACCATTTTCCTAATTAATTTTGGAGACAACAATATGTAAGAGCATCACCTCTTCAACATATTTTATTCAAGGATTTAATTAATTACAACAAATCGTTTTCTAAGGGTGGCTCCCCGAGGCTCAGATACCCAAAGAAAACTAATTTATCGTAAATCCAATTTGGACGGCTCCCCGAGGCTCAATCCAAATCAAACATGACAATTTCAATTGAAAATTGGGAAATTAAATTACAACAACTAACTTTAAATTGGACGGCTCCCCGATGCTCAATCCAAAATAAAGAATTTTGTTGTCAATTTAAAGACCAATTCAAATTTAATTGTCAATTAACTATCCATGAATTTGTCTAGACTTTCTCAAAAGAAAGTGCCCAAAATTGCGAGATTTCAAAAAATAATTTTCAGAATAATTGTAAGTTTCGGGTAAAAAAGAAAACTTACATATTTCTAAAAATTGGAAAATTTCTAAAATAGAAAAATTTCCAAAATTTGGAAAGTTTCCAAAGATGGGAAATTTTCACAATTATTATAAAATTTTAGAAACTAGAAAATTTCAAACGTTTGCGAAATTTCATGAGGATTTCCAAACTTTGAAATTCCTAAATCTAAAATCTATTATAATTTGAAAGTTTCCATAATTGAAAATTTTTTTCCGAAATTGAGATCATGACAAAGTGTTCCGCAAATCAATTATATGATAATGTCGAACACTAACCGCGGCTCTGATACCACTGTTGGGACCGGGTGCATGTTGACAAGGATACGAGTTCGTAAAATTTAAAATTTTTACGTGCAGCGGAAGAGTTTGCATAAAATAATTTTCTAAATTATTTTAACTTCGTATCTAGCATGCAACCCTATGGTGTGTTGATATAATCATACAATAAAATTTTGCGGAAAAGTAAACTAATTTACTTTTATACCTCGCGTATCTCGAAGAAAAGGGACGAGATCCAACCGTAGCGTCCCTTGGAAGCTTCGCCTCTATTCGCGTCCACGCCGAGTTCTCTTCGGGATGACTTCGCAAAGTCACGAGTTTTGTGCCGACGAGAACTACTAGATTCTCAGAAGGCACAACTAGAAGAACAAGAGAAAAATTAGGAAACTAACCAATGAAGTAACGGAATCGAATTCCGAGAAGAGAGGAGTCGCTATCCGCTTCTTCTTCTTCTTGTTCGGGTTCTCCTTCTTCTTGATTGCTCATGCCAACTTCAAAGGGGGAAGTTGTTTGGTGCGCCGGCCCTAAACCACTAGGGTGGGCGCCGGCCCTAGGCAAGAGAGGGAGAGGGAGAGGAGAAGAGATTAAGAGAGAGAGGGAGAGCTCTATGATAAGTTGATTAGGAATAAGGGCTAGCCTTTGATTCCTTTATATAGTAGCAACTCCTTTGCTAAGTCTCCCTCTAAACCGAATTAACGGAATTAACGGAATTAGTTATAAGAAATTTATCTTATAAATTTTCTTATTAATTATTCCGTTTAAACCAAGTTTTTATTATAAACCAATTTATAATAAAACTAATTCTTCTTCTCTTTAAATTATGGAATAAATTTTTATAAGAAATTTATAAACTTTCTTATTATGGAAAAATCAATTCATAATTGATTTTATAAAATTAAAATAAACTAATTCATGGATTATTTTAATCATCCATAAAAGAATAAATTTCTATAAATTTTATTTATATAAATTTCTCTATACAAATTTATTTATCCATAATTTATAAAATAAATCGCACTAGATTTATTTTATTAATTAAACCAAAATTAATTGGTTTTCTCCTCTTATTGTGGCCGGCCACCAAAGGGGGTTTTGACACCCTCTTTGGCCGGCCAAACCAACCCGAACCGCCGCGAATTACACTCATTTAATTTGCCCAAAAAGCCTTCAAAAGACTTAGCCATTTTTAGTTTCCGTTGCGCCTCTGATTAACTCAGATTCGACTTATTTCTCTTGATCGAAAAATCCAATTTTCAACTCGTTTTAAATCCCTTGGATTACTCGTAGTGCGTGTGACTAAATAGGCTTTCGATTTATGTTGGCCTTCTATAATCAACCAATTATAGAACGATCATGAGTGGCACCTAGTAGTACATCATGACCCCCAATTAATCGAAAGATCAACGGTTTGACCTCAGAAGAAATTATTCTGAAACCCTTCAGCAACTCTAATGAATCGTGCCTCATTCCCTTCACCACCTTATACCCACTTGGTTCAGGACACGGTCAATGGTGTCAGTCCCCACTAGGCTGACTACGTCACACCTAGCCCAAGTAGTGTCTTCCTCGTCCTTTGGATTTCTAATTACTCTCATGTATTTAAGAGACTCGCACTCTCAACATGATATGCTCTGGCCAGAGGCTTTGAGTAACAATCCGACGATAAGCCTGGGTATACATCTCCTCGCAAGGAGTGGTGAATCCTTTGTAGGCTATTCAAACATCTTCGGGCACTTCGGCTTATACCCGATCATCCTGGGTCCACACCTCCTTGGAGATGCTTGCTTAAGATGTCAAAGTATAAGTCTCCATGACCAAGATGACTTGAACACTGCAAGTCAAAGGAACATCGCACTTAAGCCACAGTAAGATCTTCATTAACATATCTATATGTAGATTCCCATATGAAGTCTTACAGCTAGTCACTCCAATGAACTAGTTCCCTTAACTAGCATCCATGTTTATCTCCGGACATCCCAATGTCACCAGCCAGTGAGAATCAGTTGATTAGAGAATAACCCATGCTAGTCTCAACAGAATTTATAATGTCCGTATTTATCAATTCATCGACTAGGGATATTTCCAACACTTCACATTTGCACATTTAGAGATAATCACTAGTTGTGATCCCATCACAAATTCTCTTATGCTGTGAATTGTATGGCGGACATTCAGTAGATGAGTTTAAGATCCCAATCAAATACACAAACATGTATACTCAAATAGTGATTTATCATTTATTGATATAAATGTTTACAATCATAAGGCGATTGCCTTAGGACACTTCTCTCATATCACTAACAGGTCTAGCATTAATTGCTAGCCAACGGCTAGTTTTTGGGGTATACCAGTCGACTGCCCCAAGGGCAGTCGACTGGTCCGAGGCCGAAAACTCTCTGTGAGTTTTGGTAGTCGACTAGCCCTGGGCCAGTAGACTGCCCTGCCTCTCAGCCTAGTTTCAGCCACTCCAAACCTTCTCCTTCACGTGTGCCTTCAGGTCTGCTCCCTTGTCTTGCCTCTTGAAGTCCTCTTCCTCTGGCTATTGTCCCTCAGATGCGCACGCAAGCCTTCCCTTGGCTTGCCTCCATGCCACCCTTCACGTGTGCCCTTGAAGTCCACTTCCCGGCTTGCCCTTGGAGCTCTCCTCCCTCGGCTCTCGTCCCTCGGATATGTCCACCATGTGTGATTCTCCAAGTCCAGCAAACTCATTCACACACATCAAATACAGCATAACACTCTAACCTTAAATATATTCAACCATGCACATCAAAACCATGACCTTCCAATCATTTGAGGGTCGATTGCCTCAACAATCTCTCCCTTTTTAATGCGTGGCAATATGTTTAAGTTTTGAGATAAATAACAGCCAACAACAGCAATAACAAGAGATAGCAATTGAAAAAGCATAAGACATAGTAACTTTAAGAGGTAACCTCCCCCTTAATCCATGTCTTCTCCCAATTTTCAATTCTACTCGTAATCCAAGTTATGTTTACACTTAACACTAACCATCATAAAAAATGTAAGACATATTAAAACCTAAGAGGTAACCTCCCCCTTAATCCACGTCTTCTCCCCATTTTTAATCATTCAAGTTCTAAGTGAGAAAGAAAACCTTAAACCATCCATTCCATGTTAAAATTCTAACTTAAACCACCCATTCTCCCCCTTTGACACCATCAAAAGGATTGCCTCAAGCAACCCAACCCTATGGCATCAAATGAAAGAATAATGGATTTCTGAAATTTCTCACAATAGCTGAAAATAGACATGCCAGTCGACTGCCCCAGGGGCAGTCGACTGATACGCTATCAGTTTCAATTTTCAGGTTTTCTGCCGAATTTCAGAAACCTCCAGAAAAATTTCAAAAATTGTAAAATTTTACAGACATGTTTGAAATGATATACTCTATCTAGGAAAAATATTAGTCCATATAAAATTTCAAACATGCATGACTTTTGATAAAAATCCAAACTCTTTGAAAACAACTACATTTTGTATCAAACTTACAATCTAGTTTTGCAATCATATGACTTTTAAAAGCATGGCAAAGCATATAAAGCATAAAATGATTTTCAAAGGATTAAAATGTCCAACTATGATCTTTGGGCAAAGTGTCCATTGATTAAACACTTGTCTTCCCCATAGTTGGTCTATTTATCATATTTTGATACATCTAATGGTTCAACAATGTGCCACAAGCACAAGTGAGCCAAATGTATCACCCTAATGGATCAAGCACCCTTTTTCAAATCGAATATCGCCAAGTTCATCCTACACTTCCACAAAACACATTCCAAGGCCTCTTCTTAAGGATGTAAACTCCGATTAGGGAAGGGGCTTGGTAAAGATGTCGGCTAGGTTCGACTTTGATTCAACATAGTGTAGTTCTATGTCTCCCCTTGCCACATGGTCTCTAATGAAGTGATGTTTTACTTCAATGTGTTTTGTCCTAGAATGGTGAACCAGATTTTTGGTCAAGTTGATTGTGCTTACATTATCACACAAGACTTTGACATTGGTGTAATGTAACTCATAATCCTCTAAGGTGTGCATGATCCAAAGGAGTTGGGAAACACACCCACCCATTGCCATATATTCCGCTTCCGTTGTTGATAGGGCAACGCATGGTTGTTTCCTACTACTCCAACTAACTAAGGAAGACCCAATAAATTGACACCCTCCACTAGTACACTTCCTATCTAGCTTACAACCCGCATAGTCTGAGTCGGTGTATCCAACTAGATCAACACTAGGGGTTCTAGGATACCAAAGTCCGACATTGAGGGTACCTTTAACATACCTTAGGATCCTCTTAACTACAACCAAATGAGACTCTTTGGCACAAGATTGGTACCTTGCACACATACCTACCACAAAAAGTATGTCGGGTCTACTAGCGGTTAGGTATAAGAGACTACCAATCATGCTCCTATATTGCTTAGAGTCTACCATTTTCCCTTCAAGGTCACTATCCATTTTCACATTGGTTCCTATGGGTGTAGATGCTACCTTAGCATTTTCTAAACCAAATTTCTTTAACATTTACTTAGCATATTTAGTTTGAAAGACATGTGTACCTTCATTAGTTTGCTTAACTTGAAGACCTAAAAAGAAGGTTAACTCTCCTATAAGGCTCATCTCAAATTCATCTTCCATACACTTGATGAACTCTTGTAAGAAGTCATTATTTGTTGACCCAAAAATGATGTCGTCTACATAGACTTGGGCAACAAATATGTCCTTATCCTTAGATTTTAGGAACAAAGTAGGGTTAATTGTTCCTCTCCTAAACCTCTTAGACACTAAAAATGAAGAAAGTCTTTCATACCAAGCTCGGGGAGCTTGTTTCAATCCATATAAGGTTTTTCTTAATTTGTAAACATGTCTTGGATAGTTAGGGTCCTCAAACCCGGGGGGTTGTTCTACATAGAGTTCTTCCTTAATGATCCCATTAAGGAATGTCGACTTCACATCCATTTGGTGAAGTGTGAAACCTATGTGAGCGGCATAGGCTAGTAGAATTCTAATAGATTCTAACCTAGCTACGGGGGCATATGTCTCATCATAATCTAATCCCTCAACTTGGTTAAACCCCCTAGCTAGCAATCTAGCCTTGTTCCTAGTGATTTTGCCTTGGTCATCTAGTTTGTTCCTAAAGACCCATCTTGTGGTTACAATGGTGCAGTCATTGGGCCTAGGAACTAACTCCCAAACTTCACTCCTCTCAAATTGATTTAGCTCTTCTTGCATGGCTAAGACCCAATCCACATCTCTTAATGTTTCATCAATGGACTTGGGTTCTAATTGAGAGATTAGAGCTATTTGACTAGTTTGATCCCTAAAATAGGACCTAGTCCTTACTCCTTGAATTACATCACCTCCTATTTGGTCAATAGGGTGATCATGGTGATGTCTCAAGGGCCTAGAGGTTGTGGGTTCATTTACTCCTTCTTCCTCATCCTCTAGGGTACTTCTTACTCCCCCTTGATCATTGCCCTCCAACTGTAGGTCTTGGATTCTTTAGGCAAGGGGTTGGACCTCTTCTATATCCTTATCAATTGAGGCCTTTCTAGGGTAGGTACTAGTTGTTTCATCAAACTTAACATTTGAGGACTCCTCAATCACTTTTGCCCTCTTGTTGTAAACTCTATAACCCCTACTAGTTAATGAGTACTCTACTAGAATCCGTTCATCAGCTTTTGACTCAAACTTCCTTAGGTCATCTTTGGTATTTAAGATATAGTCTTTACATCCAAAGACCCTAAAGTAGTGGACTTGTGGTACCCTTCCATTCCATAATTCAAAAGGTGTTTTTCCTAGGAACCTATGTACCAATACCCGGTTTTGAATATAGCAAGCGGTGTAAACCGCTTCGTCCCAAAATTAGCTAGGAAGGGAATATGCATTAAGCATAGTCCTAGCAGCTTCTTGTAGGGCTCGGTTTCTTTTCTCAACTACCCCATTTTGTTGAGGAGTCCTTGGGCATGAAAATTCATGCTTGTATCCATTTTCAACACAAAATTGTGTGAAACTTACATTTTGGAACTCCCCACCGTGGTCACTCATAATTCAGTTTATTTTGATATGTTTTTCATTTTCTACCCTTTTACTAAATTCTATAAAAATCTCTAGGGTGTCATCCTTATGTTTCAAAAAATAAACACATGTAAATCTAGAAAAATTATCTACTATGACTAGACAATATTTACTCCCTACAAGTGAGGGAGTACTATGGCAATCAAATAAGTCTATATGCAAAAGTTCTAATTGCAAAGTAGTGGTTAGGGTTTTACCTTTGTGTGATGATTTTGATTGCTTACCCTCTTGGCATGCATCACACAATTTGGTCTTCTCATACTTGATCATTTGTAGCCCCTTCACCAACTCCTCCATGGCCACTCTTGCAATGCTTCTCATGTTAACATGTCCAAGACTCCGGTGCCACAACCACCCTTCTTCTTCTTTAGACATGAAACACTTAGCAACATTGTTTGTAGCATAAGCAAGATTAAGATAATAAAAATTTGCCTCTCTAAATCCTTCTAATATGACATCATTCGATTCATTATGTCTTATCATGCATTTCCTAGCATAAAATTCAACCCTAAAATCGGCATCACATAATTGACTCACACTTAGTAAATTGAACTTCATATCTTTGATTAGGAGTACTTTATGTATAGAAATCGTGGGAGATACCTCAATGGTGCCCCTACAAATGATTCTCAATTTTCCACTATTTCCAAAGGAGACCGTCCCTTCTCTTAAGTAGCTAATAGTGGTGAACTTGCTAATATCCCCGGTCATGTGTCTTGAGCATCCACTATCAACTATCCACATAGTTGAGGTCTCCTTCACCTTTACCTATACAACATGAAAAACATACTCTTTTGGTACCCAAATGTTTGATCCATAAGCATCATTTAGAAATCTCTTAGGTACCCATGCCTTCTTTGTGTTTCCCTTAGCCCCTAGTCTCCTAGATGCATCAATCCTATCAGTGAGTGAGACAAAGGCTACCTCCTTTGTCTTTGGCCTATATCCTAAACCGGCCTTGTTATAAACGGCCCTTTGACTGTTGATTATCATGTCTAGGTTACTAGATCCTACTTGGAATTTCCTAATGGCCTTTGTAAGGTCATCTACATTTTTCCTTAATTCCCTGTTTTCAGTTTCAAGATGTGAAGCATGTGAAGAGGTAGAACTAGCATGCAATTTTTTAAGTTTAGTAGATTCTACACTAAGTATGGTAATTTCTTCTTTTAGCTCCTTAATTTTACTTCTAGCATTAGCTGAGTCCATGTTAGTGCTAGAAATTATTTTTACTAAGATAGAGGAGGGTAAGTGGTATACCTCACTTACCGAAGCTTCTGACTCTGATGATGAAGTGGAGGAGCTCTCATCTTCACTACTTGTCTTGTGCCATAAGAACGAAGTGGGAGACTTTCTCTTCTTCTTCCTTTGAGGATGATGGATCATCCCAAGTTGCCTTGAGGTTGGTGGCGCCCTTCTCCTTTCCCTTTAACTTCTTCTTGTCACCTTTGTTCTTCTCCTCCATCTTGTCCTCTTTTCTCTTCAATTGAGGGCACTCGTTCTTCATGTGCCCCTCTTGGTGGAAGTTGTAGCATATGATGTCCTTGGCCTTACCTTTACCTTTGGACCCTTTCCTAGCATAGGACTTGTTAGACAAACTTTTAAAAGCTCTACGAAATTTTCTTACCATGAATGCCTCTTGATCGCTATCCAAGGAGGCGCTGGATTCCTCTGAATCTAATGAGGATGAGTAAACCACCTTCTTCTTCTCCTTCCTCTTCTTCTTCTCCTTTTCTGGAACAAAGGCAATACCCTTCTCTTTGGCCGATACATTAGCTTGCTCGTGTAGCTCAAATTCACAGAATAAGTCATCTAATTTTACAATGGGCAAATCCCTTGATACCTTGTAGGCATCAACCATGGATGCCCATAAGGTTGTTCTCGGGAAGGCTTGTAGAACATACCTGACGATGTCCCGGTTCTCGATCTTTTCTCCAATCACATGGAGCTCATTGCTCACTTCCTTTACCTTTCCATGTAGCTGGCTGACGGTCTCGTTGCTCTTCATTGATAGGGATTGTAATTGGGCCACTAGGAAGTCCTTCTTGGCTCTTCTGGACTCGTTTGACCCCTCATTCAATTCCACCAACTTGTCCCACAGTTCCTTGGCGCTCTTGAATGGCCCCAACTTATTCAATTTCTCCTTTGAGAGCCCGCACTGCAGTGTGGTGGTGGCCTTGGCATTGGATTGTGCCTTCTTCATTACCTCCTTTGACCAAGATCTCATTGGTGTTGGTTCTCCTCTTTCATCAACGGGTGCCTCGAAGCCATCTGCAACACTAATCCAGGTTTCAATATCGTTTATAAGGTAGTATTGCATCCTACCTTTCCAGTAAGCGAAGTCGTTCCCGTCGAAGAAGGGTGGTAGTGCGGTGGAGTATCCCTCTTGAAACGCCATTATGTTTGCTCCAGTTGACGGTTAGTTCTTCCGAAACGCACCGGCTCTGATACCAACTGAAGGATCGTCTAGGCGTGTTAGAGGGGAAGTGAATAACACTTTTTCGGATTGGATCTCTACAAATTCGTTAGCGCAGCGGAAATAATATGCAAATGAAAATAAGTACAATGCTAACAATGATCGTTTACTTGGTATCCACCCAGATGAGTGACAAATCCAAGGATCCACGCCGCGAGCACCACTTTCACTATCGAAAACTCTCCTTCAGGTGGAGAAACCTTTACAACGGTGATCTTCCTCTTTATAGAATGAAGTAGAGTGTGAGAGAAAGTAGAAAGCACTCTTCAGACGAGCAACAGTTCGACGCTGTACAGAATCGTACCGTTCAGGTGCAAAAATGTGCTCCTTTTATAGGTGAATAGGACAAACTCGCAGTCTGTCCAGCCCCGCACCAGTCGACTGCCCCAAGGGCAGTCGACTGGTCTAGCATTAATTGCTAGCCAACGGTTAGTTTTTAGGGTATACCAGTCGACTGCCCCAAGGGCAGTCGACTGGTCCGAGGCTGAAAACTCTCTGTGAGTTTTGGCAGTCGACTGGCCCTGGGCCAGTCGACTGCCCTGCCTCTCAGCCTAGTTTCAGCCACTCTGGACCTTCTCCTTCACATGTGCCTTCAGGTCTGCTCCCTTGTCTTGCCTCTTGAAGTCCTCTTCCTCTGGCTATTGTCCCTCGAATGCGCACGCAAGCCTTCCCTTGGCTTGCCTCCATGCCACCCTTCACGTGTGCCCTTGAAGTCCACTTCCCGGCTTGCCCTTGGAGCTCTCCTCCCTCGGCTCTCGTCCCTCGGATATGTCCACCATGTGTGATTCTCCAAGTCCTGCAAACTCAATCACACACATCAAATACAACATAACACTCTAACCTTAAACATATTCAACCACGCACATCAAAACCATGACCTTCCAATCATTTAAGGGCCGATTGCCTCAACAAGTCCAACTAGAGTGAAGGAACTTAGAGTTTCCCTAGAGCGGTTTACCTCGGGTTCCAAGAATCTTGACAAATTCTTGAAAAATAGAAAGTCATTCTCAACCGATCCCGACTTGGCTACAGAACCATCTCACGATATAGATCTTATTATTCTATGTTGAACCATACTAGCACCCAAGTCCAAGCATAGGTCCCTAAGCTAAGCTTAACTAATCATGCACGACCAAATCACTATTGAATCCCCAAGGACAAAATTCATATCCTAGATAGACCATATCGAGGCTTTAGTTTAGGGGAGATAATAGAAAAATAATTTTTATAATTAGATAATTTCATTATATGTTTTTCTTATTTATTGATTGATGATTGTGTTAGGATGTATAGATCAGCTTGTTGGACAGTGGTGATCGTCGGCGGCACTAGAAGGAGGAGAAGGGTTGGCCGGCCGAAACTCTAGGCAAGGGTTTTGTGGAGGATCTTGGAAGAAGATTGAAGAAGGTGATTAATTGCAAGCCTTGGTGACTCCGCGTCTTGGTAGCTCATCGCCCACATGACGTCCAAGAGGGGAGGGTCATAAGGTAGAAGACTGCGAGGTAAACGGCGAGGTATACCTCTCCCTAGCTTCGTCTTTATTTTTGTTATTCCTTGCTTTGATTATTTTTGTCATTGCATGCGTTAATTAATTATCATAGTTTAATTATTCGTTAATTAATATTGATAATTAATTTGTAACGCCCGCCCCCTTACGTGAGCGACGCATTACTTTTTTTTCTTTCTTTCATACATTATTGCATATGGAGCATAAATATAGCAGCGGAAATAATACTAATCATGAACATATGCAATTGAATAAAATTCTTTCTAAATAAACTACTTTAAGCATGTGAATCATAGCATAGCATATCTATCAAGAGAGTATATAGTTCTACTTTAAGCATGCATATCATAAAGAACTTCAACTCCAACAAGTAGTATGCGTAAACATAAAAACTAACACATGCATTTATAAATAGCAACATTAAGTCCATGAGAAACAAGTCCATAAGTAAGAGTAAAGACAACAATAGGATCGTTCTGCCAAGTCATTGCCACACACACACAGGCCCTCCTGCTGTTTCCCCTTCTTTAGAAACCTTTAGTTGGATTTGCAACATAAGAAGGTAGACTATAAGCATAAAATGCTTAGTAAGCTCCTTGCTTACTCACAAAATCCGTACATCACATATAAGTAGAAATCTACATCATTTGACATAAACATATAACATGAATAAATACTTAAAGCATCTAAAGCATATAAGCATAAACACATAACATTCGCATAACCTTTAAAACATAATCATTTGCATAAACATTAGACATAGCATATGCAATATCATTAAACATAAACATGTACATAAACATTAACCATAGCATACGCAATATCATTAAACATAAACATGTGCATAAACATTAAACATAACCATGTGGATAAATATTAAACATAGCATATGTAATACCATTAAACATAAACATGTGCATAAACATTAAACATAGCATATGCAATATCATTAAACATAAACATGTGCATAAACATTAAGCATAGCCTATGCAATATCATTAAACATAAACATGTGCATAAACATTAAACATAGCATATGCAATATCATTAAACATAAACATGTGCATAAACATTAAGGATGCTCTTTTGAAAATATATATAATATAATACTTGAACATCAACATATCATCATCATTGGGATCCCTGGCTTGTACCCATTCATCATTTACACGCGTTCCTTAGAAGAGTACAAGGTAGCTAATCTCGACCTACTAAGGTACTAGGCAACCTTGGTGCCTAGGGATAGCTACGGCAGTCCAGAACCGGTGCGTTCTTAATGTGCCCATCCCTTGGACCTTTTTCAAGATCCGGTACAAGCCAATACATAAAGTAAAATAGTATACATGATTCCTTTCCTTTCCATAGCAATTTCTCTTTAGCATAGCGTTCATCATTTCTTTTCTTTTCTTAGAAATTGCTCTTTAAACATTCTTTTATTCATAATGTCATACATGTCATGAGAATACATTCAAAGCATAAATATCATCATAACTTTCAAGCATGAACATGGCATGGAGGAAACATAATTTCATAGTAAGGAAATTCATAACATGCCAACTTATCATTAATGATTCATAAAACACATAATGTTCAATTTAAGACTAAGAATAATACACCTAGGGAACTTGTTCCATTTTTCATTCATCTATCATGGCATAATGAAACATGGATACTTTTAATTCAACCCTAATTCAGCATATACTCTACTAGTCAAAACATTTAGAAAGGGTTATCATGACATAAAAACACAACACAACATCACACAACTCATACAACATGCATACATTGAATATCCTAGTACCAAGAGACATCCTCAAGTGAGGTAGTGACTTTAACCTATCCTAAAACCCAATTTAAGGTATTGATCATAAACTTCTAAGGTTCATACCAACATGAAAATGACAAAACAAGAGCAATTGGTTCATACAACATACATATAATACATATTCTAACACTAGGAAGCATTAGTAAGTAACATGACATCTTTAACTTTTCTTTCTCTTTCTTTTTGCCCTTATTTATCATGGCATAATACAACATGGATACCTTTCATTCAACCCTAATTCATATATATTCTACTGATCAAAACATTTAGATAGGGTTATCATGGCATAAAAGCACAACACAATATCCCACAACTCATACACCATGCATACATTGAGTATCCTACTACAAAGGGGCATTATCAAATGAGATAGCGACTTTAATGTTGGTGCAGAATGCACCCAAGTCAAACCTGTGTTTTGATAATGGCAACAGAGGTCAAAAGTTAAGTCTTACTTGTTTTCTAACAAGTTGCTCTAGTGTGCAGGAAAAGTCCTAGCGAAGGACTGCTAGGCACTGGCGAAGGAATGCCAGGGTAAAAAGCCCTAGCGAAGGACTGCTAGGCACTGGCGAAGGAACGCCAGAGTCAAAAGCCCTAGCGAAGGACTGCTAGGCGCCAGGCGAAGGACAACCTGGGACTGAAGCCCTAGCGAAGGAATGCTAGGCACTGGGCGAAGGGCAGCTCGGCATCCAAGACCTGACAAAGGACCGTCAGGCAAAAGTCCAACCAGAGGAACGGTTGGCATCAGGTAAATTCTCCCGAGAGGAGTAGGTGAGTAGGCGTTCCTCGTCGAGGGAACAGTAGGCGTCGGTTCGACCTAGGGCTCCATTTTGGATGCCCAAAGTCAGAACCAAGACAGCTAAGGCTGTATAAAATAATACTTTATTATTTTATTGTGTTTTGGACTAACCCTGGATGCAGGACCGAAGGAACGTGTGTCAGCAGCTCAGAGAGCCTCAACGGGATGAGGCAATAGCTGACCAGGGCGCCCGGAGTGTCCCGGGCACCCCCAAGGTGAACACCAAAACACAACAAAAGCAAAGTTGCTTCAACAGTACAACTCCCGGGCGCCCCCTGCGCTCCGGGCGCCCCCTGCGCTGCGGGCGCCCCCAGCACCAACTGCCGAAGCAGCTCTCTTCGAAGCCAGAAGATAAGACTTTGACCCAGTCAATCCGGGTGCCCCGAGCGCTCCGGGCGCCCCGGTCAAAACGGATCCCGAAGATAAGGGGATCACACGCTGACCGAGATATTGGCGGATCAAAGGCCACGTGGGGGGGCGCCCTCGACGTCCCGGGCGCCCCCAAGCCCTATATAAAGGGCCCTCGACCCCAAGCTTCGAACATCAATTCACTCAACGTCTCAAAGCTCTTCTGCTCTCACACCTTGCTCCGGAAACCTTCCAACTTGAGCCGATGACATCCCGCTGCTTCGAAAAAGTCAATCTACTCCGGACGTCGGTAAAGAAGAGCATTTTTTTTATTATTATTTACTGCACTTATTTTGTAATCAATTTTTGTAAACTGTTTGCGCCGTATATAGAATTGCCCAAAGTAAACGGTCAACGACCGTGGGCCTTGGAGTAGGAGTCGACACAAGCTCCGAACCAAGTAAAATCGACTGTGTCTCTGTGTTGTGATTTTTAATTTCCGCTGCGTACTTGCTCTAAAATTTCCGAAAAACGATTTCCGATATTCACCCCCCCCTCTGTCGGTTTTCTCGATCCAACAAGTGGTATCAGAGTGGGGAAGTTCAAACTTGGTGCAACCACCAGTTTGAAAATTTTTTCGGATTTTTATTTCTTTTTCTCATTCGAATTTTTTTTAACCAAAATTATTTTTTTTTATTTTATTATCCTTATCCCGCACTACTAATCCAAGACCAAGTCTTGGGATATTTTTTTGTTCGTTTTCTTTTACAGATCAAATGGCCATACAAGAGGGATTCAGCACCGCCAGACCTCCACTTTTCAGTGGAGAAGACTTTTCTTACTGGAAAAGTCGAATGGAGGTCCACATGAAAACTCTGGTGGACATGTGGATCATCATCCAGTCCGGACTGGATATACCCAAAAATGCTGATGGACTTCCTCAAAACTACACAGAGTGGGACACCGCTCTGAAACGAAAAATCGAAGCCGATGCTAAAGCTACTCAGACTCTTCAATGCGGATTGACGAAAGAGGAGCTGAACCGCGTGGGCCCCTTCAACAGTGCCAAGGAGCTGTGGGCAAAATTGATCGAGCTGCACGAAGGGACATCAGATACTCGGATCAGTAAGAGGGATCTACTCCTGAACAATCTCTATACCATCAAGATGGCCGAAAACGAAACAGCAGCCCAGCTCCACGCACGAATCCAAGAGTTGATGAACGGTCTTCACACTATAGGTCACAAGGTTGAAAACCGTGACTTAATAAGGTATGCCTTAAACGCTTTCCCTAGAAACACCTTGTGGGCATCTATGGTAGATGCATACAAGGTCTCAAGGGATCTATCAAAAATAAAATTAGACGAATTGTTTTCCGAACTAGAATTGCACGAACAAACTAACACCAATATGGTCGAGAAAGGTATTGCTTTCGTTGCAGGTAAAACTGGAAGGACAACAAAGAAGAAGCCTGAACCTGAACCTGAGTCTAACTCAGACTCAGACTTAGAAGACGAAGAAGGAGATCAAACTAAGCTGGTCCGACTAGCCCAAAGCTACTACAAGGAGCTGAAGAACCGAACCAACAAACGGAAAATCAGCCGAAGAAAGGACGAACCAGCTGAACCCGCGAATGATAAAAACAAGCCCAACGTAACCTGCTACGAGTGCAAGAAGAAGGGCCACTACAAGACAGAATGTCCAAACTTAAAGGAAATCAAAAAGACAAGAAGAAAGAAAGCGCCCCAAGCAACCTGGGACGAATCTTCCTCAGAAGAAGAAGAAGAAGCACCCCAATCAAATCTACTAGCTCTGACCACCTCAGAAAAAGTCGAGACTGAGTCAGAATCAGAACAGGATGACGGTGAGCTGACCTTTACAGAAGACGGCGAAATTAAGGTAACTGGTTTCAATAGATGTCAATTAAGTGAACTAATTTCATTTCTTTCTCGAGATTTGGCAAAAGCCAAACTCCGAGTCGAATCCCTCCGACAGGAAGTAAAACTCCTGAAAGAG
The DNA here is from genome assembly GCA_024364735.1 of Boesenbergia rotunda. Lineage (NCBI taxonomy): Eukaryota > Viridiplantae > Streptophyta > Magnoliopsida > Zingiberales > Zingiberaceae > Boesenbergia > Boesenbergia rotunda. The sequence continues at coordinate 389,800 of JAGFNQ010007826.1, read as the reverse complement.
GGAGCTGACTCTAAACCCTTAACCGAGAAGGTTCAGGAAGGAACTCCTACTCAAGTTGAAAAACTTGAAAAGGAGAACTCCTCCCTGAAAACTCAGGTTAAGGATCTTAGATCAGCTTTAGAATGATTTACATCTGGTTCCAAGGGTCTTGATTCTTGGAAAACAGAAATCAGTTCTAAATCGATCCGGACTTGGCTATAGAACCAAATCCCGACAAAGATCTTATTTTACTGTACTGAATCAGTCCAGAGGTAAAATTCAGGCATGGGTACCTAAACTATACCTGAATAAACCAACTGGATCAAATTAGTATTTGATCCTCAAGGACAAGATTCACATCTTGCCTAACCATCACCGTGGCTTTAGTCCAGGGGGAGCCAAACTGAAAACAATATTCATTATTAGATAAGAATTTAATTCGTGATTGCAATTGCTTGATTGATTGTTTATTTAAAATTCCTGCAATTTACCATGCTTAGATATAGGAATGGTTAGTATAAGGACTGAACAAACTTAACTGAAACTTGACAACATAGTATTGGGTGGAGGTGAGATGATAGTACGTTAGGGAAGCCAATTTGGTGGAACTAGCCGAAGCTACCGATCCAAGACCCAAACTAGTTAGACCAGAAATTTTTCAAAGAATAATTTTGAAAATGAAATTTCATTAAAAGACTTTGTCAGGGAAAGGGTGGATGATCCCATAAGGCTACGGCCAAAGAAGGCCTAGTGTCTCGCCAAGACCTGGAAGCCAATTTTTGAATTCAAATTCAAATTATTTTTTGTCAAAATCGAATCTAACACAAAACTTCAGTTATTTGTAGATTTAAATATCTTTTCAAAATTAATTAAGTTTTCAAAAATTTAATTGTTTTCAAAATAAATTTAAAATTAATTTAAGATAAATAATAATTTTTCAAAATAATTTTACTTATCAAAACCTGTCTCACAAAACCTATAAGGCTAACGTGATTGAAGACCCTAGACTGGGTGAGTCAGTAGGATTAAGACTCAATTGAAAATTCTTTTGATGCCTATAGTATGAGATAATCTTGTATTTAAGATCATAGTCAAACCATGGTTAACATAGTCAAACCATGGTCAACATAGTCAAACCATGGTCAAAGCAGTCAAAACAGTCAAATCAATTCCAACCATGGTCAAACCGATTAAACCATGGTCAAATGATGACAAGACAAAATTTTGTCTTTACCTATATTATTCTGGGCGCCCGGAACCACGCGAGCGCCCCCGCCCATACCTTTTCTTGATAAAAGCCAACTCTGACCTTTAGTCAGGGCGCCCGAAACGATGCGGGCGCCCCCATCACTCTCAATGCAGCAAAAGCTGCAAAGTAACCTGTATGAGGGTGCCCGGACTGTCCCGGGCGCCCCCAACCAGCCAAAAGCCACTGCCTTTGGCAACAGCGCTGACCGGGGCGCCCGGAAGCTCCCGGGCGCCGCCATTGACTTGCTTATATAAGGCACCCGAATTCCCCCTCTCTTCCCATACCAAAATCAACCTCCTTCTTCACTTCTTTCTATCCAAGGAGTTCTTGCAAGTCCTCATCCTCAACAATGCCTCCCCGAGCTGGCCGGTATAATTTTATTTTTTTATTATTGCATTTAAATTTATTTTTTTTTGTGATATCCTCATGCTTCTTTTAATTTCCTTAACTTAGAAGACGTCGACCAAACCCGGCCAACCCCGATGCCGAACCAAGTCCTGACCCTAGATTCCATACCCTTGAATTATGTAATAAATTTGCTCAAACCATTTACAAGCCTATTAAAACAAGCTATCTCAATAGGCATTTCTTTACCCAATCATGCCCCGCAGCCATGAATATCATCAACTTCTATCAATTAGATAATCTTGTCTTCTGCACTCATAACATTAATGAATCCTTATGTGCAGAATTTTACAACAACATAATTCGACAAGATAATCTTATGTTTTACACTACTGTCCAAGGGATACCTCTGTCTATAACCCCTACTTTGTTGAATCGATTCCTTGGACTGCGACCCTCTCAGTCCACATTTTGCTGCTATCCACCTAGGACCCCTCCATTTGATCCTCCCTACTCTCACATTACCTTAGATACCATCCACTCCTATTTTTATAGGGAAGGACTACCCGCAAATAGACGATTCCAAGTTGTTGAACTTCAGGCACAGGACTATGCCTTGTACAGAGTCCTGGTCCGCTGTATCTTACCACTCTCTACTAGAGATCTCGGGACCATTCGACCCTTTTATGTATTCCTTCTGTATGCACTAGTCCATCACCTTGATATAGACATTGGCCTACACATGTTTCATATTATTCTACATGCGTCCAATGTCAACACCCAAGGACGAGTACGCACTCCATACTGTCACATCATCACTTCTCTCCTTCATCACCACGGTCGTGACATAACCGTGGGTGAAATAACCGCTATGACCGACTTTGACGAAATAGGATTTAGGAACTTCTCATTAGCGGGTCTAGAGGTATCGGCTGCCGGGGTTCTGAGTTGGAGACGACAGCAGGTCGGGGCTCCGATCGGTTCAGACGAGGAGGTTGAGGTCGACGTTGGGGATCTGGCAGCAGCAGCCCGGGCACACATCGACGAGCCTGCTCCACCGACAGTCTACCAGAGAGTGACACATTTAGAGACACAGGTTCAGAGTCTCCGAGAGGAGGTCGAAGCCTATCATATATAGCAGATGGACGCTCGTCGAGCCGATCGAGAAGTGGCTGATGCACGATTCATTGAAATGATGGCACGATTCGATCATGGCAACCTGGCCCATCTGATCATCCCGGTCCCTCGTCCTAGATTTGATTAGTATTGTACTAGTACGTATTTGACTGCCCCTACTCAGTAGGGTTGACTTGTGTTTGACTGTATGACTGTGTTGAACCTTGAGTACCTGCTTTATTCTATGTTGACTAGCTTATGATTACTGGTTTCTTGTCAATTCGGCAGTTAGGATTGTGCTCTGTAGAATAGATTAACTTTTTTTTACTGCTATACTTCATTTAAAAATTTTCTAAAAATAGAATTTGAAAAACTGTTTTACTTAATTTCAAAATTAGTTTTCATTTTCGACTTAGTTTTATTTTTATTTCAAAACTACCCCCTTTCAAAACTAGGGCTTTTTTGAAAATGGACTTAGCCTAGGCCCTAACCCTAGAACTGCATGCACCTATAGACTTAGAAGCCAGCATCTCACAAGCATCTTAGGGTACTTTTGATTGATAACCTAGAAAGGGTTGAGATGCTTAGGTCTTTGCCTTAATTCAAGATGCTTTAAGTCAGTGCATTTGCAGTAATTGGGGCACTAAATACAACTTACACAGCAATCAAGTTGAGTATCAAGTTTAGAAAATCTAACTTGAACAGAAACACTTAACTTGACTAACCCTAGCAAAAACTACTGTTTATAACAGTTAGTAAGTAGCTAATTGGGTTAGACAGGTCCCTTCAGAGAAAATTGACTGATTTAGTTTAAGTCTAATTATTAATTGGTTCAGTACAACAAAATCTTACTTATTTCCTTTATGCAATCTTATTTCTGCTATATTTATCTGTTTTGATATATGGCAAAGGAGGAGAGATAGGAAAGGAGAGAGTAAAATTAATTTTTTTATTCAAAAAAGTTTTCAAAATTTTCTTATCCTTTATTCAAAAAAGTTTTCAAAAATTTTCTTATCCTTTATTCAAGAAGTTGTCAAAACTTTCTTATCCTTTATTCAAAAATTTTCAAAAATACTTATGCTTTTCAAAATTGACTAAACTACTTAAGTTCTTAAAGCTTTCAAAATTTGTACTTGAGCTTTCAAAATTTTGCTAAGTACTCAAGCCCTTCAAAATTTTCTTACTTAAGCTTGTCAAAATATTTTTTTGACTTCTATAAGTACTTTAAGATTAAGTTTTTCAAAACTGTATAAGTACAATGTTACTAAGTACTTAGGCTTTTCAAATTTATTAAGTACTTAAAGTTTTCCAAATGTACTTTATTTATTAAGTACTTAAGTTTTCCAAATGTACTAAAGTGTTTCAAAGTTTACTAAGTACTTAAGCTAACACTTTCAAAACTTTTGAGTACCTTAAAACTTAAAGCTTCAAACTTTTCAAGTACTCTAAAGTCATGCTTCAAAAACTCTCCTATGTACTTTTAACTTAAGTTATTTAAAGATTTCTAAGAACCTAAAACTTAAGTTTTCAAAGTACAAGTAAAGTTTTTTTAACCTCACGAATTTTTGAAAAATCTAGGGGGAGGCAACAAAATTTAACCTTTTCATGCTTGCTTAAACTTAACTTTTTGAACTAGGGTTGCCATAAATCAAAAAGGGAGAGATTGTTGGTGCAGAATGCACTCAAGTCAAACCTGTGTTTTCATAATGGCAACAGAGGTCAAAAGTTAAGTCTTACTTGTTTTCTAACAAGTTGCTCTAGTGTGCAGGAAAAGTCCTAGCAAAGGACTGCTAGGCACTGGCGAAGGAATGCCAGGGTAAAAAGCCCTAGCGAAGGACTGCTAGGCACTGGCGAAGGAACGCCAGAGTCAAAAGCCCTAGCGAAGGACTGCTAGGCGCTAGGCGAAGGACAGCCTGGGACTGAAGCACTAGCGAAGGAATGCTAGGCACCGGGCGAAGGGCAGCTCGGCATCCAAGACCTGACAAAGGACCGTCAGGCAAAAGTCCAACCAGAGGAATGGTTGGCATCAGGTAAATTCTCCCGAGAGGAGTAGGTGAGGACGCGTTCCCCGTCGAGGGAACAGTAGGCGTCGGTTCGACCTAGGGCTCCATTTTGGAGGCCCAAAGTCAGAACCAAGACAGCTAAGGCTGTATAAAATAATACTTTATTGTTTTATTGTGTTTTGGACTAACCCTGGATGCAGGACCGACGGAACGTGTGTCTGCAGCTCAGAGAGCCTCAAAGGGATGAGGAAATAGCTGACCAGGGCGCCCGGAGTGTCTCGGGCGCCCCCAAGGTGAACACCAAACACAACGAAAGCAAAGTGGCTTCAACAGTACAACTCCCGGGCGCCCCCTGCGCTCCGGGCGCCCCCTGCACTCCGGGCGCCCCCTGCGCTGCGGGCGCCCCCAGCACCAACTGCCGAAGCAGCTCTCTTCGAAGCCAGAAGATAAGACTTTGACCCAGTAAATCCGGGTGCCCCGAACGCTCCGGGCGCCCCGGTCAAAATGGATCCCGAAGATAAGGGGATCAGACGCTGACCGAGATATTGGCGGATCAAAGGCCACGTGGGGGGGCGCCCCCGACGTCCCGGGCGCCCCCAGGCCCTATATAAAGGGCCCTCGACCCCAAGCTTCGAACATCAATTCACTCAACGTCTCAAAGCTCTTCTGCTCTCGCGCCTTCCTCCGGAAACCTTCCAACTCGAGCCGACGATGTCCCGCTTCTCCGAAAAAGTCGATCTACTCCGGACGTCGGTAAAGAAGAGCGTTTTTTTATTATTATTTACTGCACTTATTCTGTAATCAATTTTTGTAAACTGTTTGCGCCGTATATAAATTGCCCAAAGTAAACGGTCAACGACCGTGGGCCTTGGAGTAGGAGTCGACACAGGCTCTGAACCAAGTAAAATCGACTGTGTCTCTGTGTTGTGATTTTTAATTTCCGCTGCGTACTTGCTCTAAAATTTCTGAAAAATGATTTCCGATATTCACCCCCCTCTATCAGTTTTATCGATCAAACATTTAACCCCATCCTAAAACCTAATTTAAGAAACTGATCAGAAATTTCTATGGTTCATATCAACATGAAAATGACAAAAACAAGAGCAATTGGTTCATACAACATACATATAATACATATTCTAACACTAGGAAGCACTAGTAAGTAACATGACATCTTTAACTCTTCTTTTTCTTTCTTTTTGGCCCTTATTTAGGGTATTAACCCCATGTGTTCAGAGGGGAAATATGGCATAAAAATATATATAAAACCCTCAAACAACCATTAACAAGGAATTAAAACATTAGCTAGTCAAAAGAACCCAAACATCTTCTTGTGGCCAAAAGGTCTATGGCTTCATGAGAGCCTTGGCCTAAACCTTTAAGGGTCTTTTGCTTCATCTTATTTTTTCATCATAACTCATAACATAACATCAAGAAAACATTGGAGTCATTAGATAGCATCAAACACAAACCTAAGCCCTAAATCTCATGTTGGCCGAAACTTGCCAATAGGGAAACCTTCACGATTTTTGCAACACATCGCCAAAAACATACAAGAACATGAATCAAAAACATATATAACTATTATGTTGCAGGTGAGGGGAGTCTTACCCTTGTTGTCTTGGTTATAACCCTCGAATAGAGAAACAAAAGGAAACATTCTTGACCTTAGAGTACTCCTTGCCTTTATAGCCTTGTAGAAGAACTTGGATCTTCAAGAGGGAGACCTCTTGTGAAGTTTTCCAAATGGAAACCCCCTTTGGAATTTCGGCCAAGAAGGAAGAAGAGAGGGGAGAGGAAAGGCCTTGGTGGAAGAGAAGAAGAGAAAAGTAACTTAAGCCTCTTCACTTCTCATCCCACCTCTTTATACTAAGTGAAGGGGGCAAGTGAAAGGGCATGGTGTCTCCTCTCATGGTGACTCTTCACTTCCCTTATCCTTACACTTATCTACAATTCCCTTTATCCTCCTAATAGCACTCCCTTGCTAGGTGAATTGGTTACATATGCATTCTTAAGGCTTACATCATCTCTAAGGTCCAAAGTTCAATCCTTGGCTCCTACATCATTTTATTTTATTTTATTTTATTTTTATTCTTTTGCAAGCCCATCTAAGGTAAGTCCCATTACATGATGTGTTATTTCTTTTATCCTCATGGGGCCCATTAAGATAACTAATGAAGTGCTATTTAAGACCCATTAGGGATTTCTACCATTTAGAGCCCATATAAAGCCTATTAACACTTACACTAAAATTCCCACAACTCTAACTATTATTCATGAATCATACTCGATATGACTATTATTCATAATCCTACTCAATAATAGGGATAATATTGAAGGGAATTTTAGTGGGGTGTTTCAATTCTCCATACCTTCTGGAAAGTTCGTCCTCGAACTTAAAATTAATGTCACAGTTATCTTCCACTAATGTCACCGATCATTTCTTTGTTGTCCTTATTGATGCTCTATTCTCAGCAACACTTACTTCTCTAGCCATAAAAACATGTATCCAATTACTCCCTCAGTTATCTTCTAATCTTAGTCATTTTTCCACTCATCACTTTATCATCTTTTATCTCTTCTCTCTTTTTTCCCACCTCCTCGAAATCTCGAATAGATAAGGATATCATCGATGAAGACGATCACAATCTTGTCAAGGAATGCCAAGAATACCCGATTCATCAGGTCCATAAACATGGCGGGAGCATTAGTTACTCCGAAGGGCATGACAACAAATTCAAAGTGTCCGTATCTAGTCCGGAAAGCCGTCTTCGGGATATCGTCTGGTTTCACTTTAACTTGATGGTAACCTGATCTAAGATCGATCTTCGAAAAGACGGTAGCGTCCTTTAGTTGGTCTTAATCGTCACATTATTTAGAGCTCGATAATCTATGCACAGGCGCATAGTTCCATCTTTCTTTTTCACGAATAGTACCAGAGCTCCCCATGGAGAGTGACTCGGGCGAATAAAACCCTTGTCGAGTAACTCCTGCAGCTGTCCTTGAAGCTCCTTCAACTCAGCTAGTGCCATACGGTAAGGTGCCTTGGAGATCGATTTAGTGCCAGGAATCAGTTCGATCTCAAATTCGATTTCTCTGTCCGGGGCCAATCCTTGTAGATCGTCTGGGAATACCTCCAGATATTTGCATACCACTCTGACATCACTTAGTTTCTGATCCTTTGTTTGGGTGGTGTTGACCACATATGCCAGAAAACCAGTGTATCCTTTCGTTAGCATCTTCTGTAACGGCCGTTTTTTTTTTAGGCGGCATTACGTTAACATGCTTAGGGCATGTAGACATCATAAGGCAGCGGAATAACTTAACTTATACATGCCCTGTTACCATTCTTAACTTATTGACATGGGAACCTTAGCATATTAACTTTGAACTTAAGCATCCTATCATGTCTCACATAACATCATATCATAAGGTTCCATAAGTCATTATTCAAACACATAAGTAAACATATAGTTCCTGGGCCAAGTCACTACGTCACACATGCATTCTTGCCCTCCTGCTGCTTCCTTCATTATCCCCTTGAATGATCTGCGGTATAAGGAAATAAGACTATAAGCACACAGGCTTAGTAACACTCTTTCCTACTCACAAAACCATCCATCATTCATCATCTCATAATGAGCACATAAAACATTAACATACTTGGTGCTCTACTTAGAACATAACATCTTGCATCACTTATCGTATACATAGCATGACATGAACATAAACATAGTAACATTCTAAGCATGGCATGATACATGGCTTAAACATAAACATCATAGACATTCTAAGCATGACATAATTCATTCATTCTCATGGTACAATTCATAAACATAGTGAACATTCTAAGCATGGCATAATTCATGGCATATCGTAAACATAGTGAACATTCTAAGCATGGCATAATTCATGGCATAAATCATAAACATAGTGAACATTCTAAGCATGACATAATTTATGGCATATCGTAAACATAGTGAACATTCTAAGCATGGCATAATTCATGGCATAAATCATAAACATAGTGAACATTCTAAGCATGGCATAATTCATGGCATAAATCATAAACATAGTGAACATTCTAAGCATGACATAATTCATTCATTCTCATGCATACTTCTTAACATGAAACGTAAGCATAAAATCTTATCAACATAGCATAATGCATAACATGAATGGATGCATGAGTGGAATGCATATACATAAGGATGCTTAACTTTTAAAACATACTTTTCATTGCTTAAACATAATCATCATAACATCATTTGGGGTCCCCGGCTTGTACCACATACATACATCATTGCGCGCATCGCTAGCAAGTTCGAGGTCGCGAGCCCCAACCTACTAGGGTAAGGACAGCATAGTCGGTAGTCCCCGAACCGAGACGTTCTTAAGGTGCCCATCCCTGTTGCACAGCTCCGGTAGTGCCAGAACCGTGGACAGCTACGGTAGTCCAAAACCGGGGCGTTCTTAAGGTGCCCATCCCTTGGACCCATACTTCGGTCCGGTACAAGCTCATACATAAAGTAAAATACTTTTCATGCTTTATCATTCATATGGCATTCATGGCATCTTTAACATAGCATAACTTGTTACGGCTCGGCCCGTCTACCGGCCCATTTACCGGTCCTCACGACCGTCGTACCGTCGACCATCGACCGTGCCGTCTTAGCATATTTATGTCTTAAAGACATAAGCATCATCTTTCATTCATCATCATTCATAGCATATTCATTCATTCATCATACTTAACATCATCATTATGCCTTAAAGGCATGAACCTTAACTTCATTGTTCACTTTCTTTTTTTTAGACATGGCATCATTTTCATTCTTAACATGGCATCATTTTCATTCTTAAACATGGCATAATTTTCATTCTTAAACATAAACATAACATACTTAACATGGCATCATTTTCATTCTTAAACATGGCATCATCCTCATTCTTAAACATAAATATAACATACTTAACATGGCATCATTCATATCATGAACCTAACATATTATAGCATCATTTTTATCATGATCATAACCCTATCATTCTTATCATGGCATCATTCATATCCTGAACATATACTTATCATACTTATCATGGAAACACATAAACATATACTTGAAGTTAAAGGCTCAACCCTAACCCTTGGGTCCTTGAGGTTGACCGAAACATATGGGGTCTCTAGGGTAATCCAAAAATTCCCAGAAATTATACTTAACCTCCACACATCATAAGGGAACATAAATTAACATTATCAATATTTTTGGCTTAATTATAGACCTTTAAATCATGGTGACCGAAAACCTTAAACTTAGGGTTCTTAGTTTTGTTTCTTTCATGTTGGCCGAAACCCTAGGGTGTCCTAGGGTACTCCAAAAATTCCCAAAAATTATAATTAACCTCTACACATCATAAAGGAACATTAAATAACATTATCATGATTTTTAGCATAATTATAGACCTGTAAATCATGGTGGCCGAAACCCTTAAACTTAGGGTTCTTAGTTTTGTTTCTTTCATGTTGGCCGAAACCCTAGGGTGTCCTAGGGTACTCCAAAAATTCCCAAAAATTATACTTAACCTCTACACATCATAAGGGAACATTAAATAACATTATCATGATTTTTATCATAATTATAGACCTATAAATCATGGTGGCCGAAACCCTTAAACATGAGGGTCTTGGTTTTCTTTCCTTTCAACATCCAATTCGAAAACCAACCACTATATATCATACTAAAAATCATAGGGAACTATTATACCACAAGTGAGGGAGTCGTACCTTGGGTTTCTTGATTTTTCGAACCTTGGAAGAGAAGAAAATGGTAAGATCTTTGGACCCTTGAACACCCTTGTCCTTGTATCCTTGGAAGAGACTTTAGATCTAGGAGATGGAACCTTGGTGGAAGCTTTTCCAAGGGGAAAACCCTCTAGGAGTGGTCGTCTAGAATGAGGGAGGAAGAGAGGAGGAAATGCAATTGAAAGAAGAGAGAATGAAACTCCCAAACCCCCCTATTTATCATCCATTAAAGAGGTAAATGAAGAGTCTCTCCATGACTCTTCATCTTCTTCTTAATCTTAACTTATATCCATTTCATTTCCTCATAGAAATCCCTTGCTAGGTGAGTTGGTTAAAGCTTATATGGTTGTACAAGAGGTCCAAGGTTCAATCCTTGGCTCATGCACCTTTATTTTTATTTTATTTTTATTTCAATTATTTTATTATTTTTATTTCCTAAATTCCGAAAATCCCCCTAAAATCACCCATAATTATGTCAATATTCCTAAATAAAATTCTTTTATATTTATATTAATTTTACCTAATTTATATTAATTTTTGGAGCTCATTTAAAGCTCATTGGTACTTAGTTTTCTCAATTTAAATGAGAAAACATGGATTTTCTAGGTCTAAGTTCTCTTTAATATTTCTAGGTCCCTTGGAAAATTATTTAAACATGCTTAATATTTTAAGAAAATATTAAGAGAATTTTCCGGGTCGTTACATCTTCTGCGCCTTTAGAGCCGATAAGAATTTCCTAGGTTCTCTTCCTTGGCTCTCCGATGAATTCAAATATAGGTTCCGCCTCGGGTTGGAATACCACTTTTTGCTTACGGAACTCGATAGAAGCACCGTATTTGCTTAGAAAATCCATACCCAGTATTGCATCATAATCATGCATGTCAAGTACTATCAGGTCGCAATAGAGATCTCTTTCTGCGATTCTGATTGGTGCTGCATGCAACACGTGGGTGGATGCCATTGTTTCTCCCGAAGGCAGGGTTGTTAGAAATTTACAGTCTAGAACTTGTAGAGGTATGTCTATCTTCTTAGAGTAAGGCATGGAAATAAACGAATGTGTTTCTCCAGTGTCAAATAACACAGTAGCATGCTGACTGTAAATAAAGATTTGACCTGTAACAACCGTCGAAACATTCGCTGCGTCCTCCTTGGTAAGTGAGAAAACCCTGGCGTTCGTCGGAATTGGCGGGGCTTCCAATCTGCCTTGACTTATCTGAGGACCTTCCAGTGCAGCTTGCATATAATGCAGTTGGGCAGGGGCACCCTGGTGCTGGATCAGCTGCTGAGATGGTGCCTGAGGCTTAAAAGGAGAGTTGAAGGCCCTGTGTCCTTCCAACCAATAGGTGTAGCATTTATTTGTACCTCTGCGACATTCTCCAAGATGCCTATTTCCACATTTCGCGCACGAGTTGATCTTGGGCTTCTTGTTCGCTGGACCGCCCTTAGGATCGTTCCCTTTCTTCTTGTCGTTGCGGTTCCCTTTCTAGCTGGTGCCCGTGTGCTGACCTCCAGAGTTGGCTTGGTTCTTGTTCTCTATCGGCATCTCCTTCTGCTGATTAATACTCTTCAGATAATGCTCGGTGATCAAGGCGCTACTGAATAGCTCCTCTGCGGTCTGCGGTTGGTTAACTCCGCCGGCCACATTCAGAGCTATCTCGGGCCGCAACATTTTCAGCATCAGGAGGACCTTTTCTTTCTCCGTCTTGACCAACTTGAGAGATAGGCGAGCCAGCCTGTTGAATCTCTTGACAGCTTCACTGACTGACAGATTACCTTGACGGAATTCCGTAAACTCATCGTAGTGTTTGTTGGTGACCCACATTTGGAAGAACTCCTCATAAAATTTTGATTTGAAGTCCGCCCATTTCATCTGGTTCACGGGTCTTTTGGCCTTGACCCTTTCCCACCACATTCTGGCATCGCCAGAAAGGCAGAATGACGCACACTTGACCTTCTCGTGCTCCAGCCAGTCCAGTAGCTCCATAGTACTCTCTACCGTCTTGAGCCAGGCCTGAGCATCCCATGGTTCGCAAGCACCCGTAAAAGTTTCCGGCTTCAGTCTCTGCCACTGGATTAAGTAAGCTTCCGGTCGCATTCCGGTGGCAGGGACTGTCAGGGGTGCTGGCGGAGTCGGAGGCACTACAGGTGTCATCGTCTGGTTCATAGATAGAACGGTATTATTTACTTGCTGACTCATCAAGGTGTTGATGGTCTACTGCTGCTCGGTGAGTTGACGCTGGAGTTCTGTCACTAGGTGCATCAGGTCAAGCTGAGGTATGGTATCATTAATTCTAGTACTTCTTCTAGCCATGCTGTTCTCATATTACAACAACAAGCTAGTATAAGATCATTTATCATTTTCATCATTTTCATGTATATACATGCATTTGTATCATCTTTTTCATTATAAGGTAAGGTAAGTTACTACCCTATGTTTCCATTCCCAGGTAAAAACATGATTCCATAATTTCGTATTGGTATACTTAGACATAAACATTCCTTATTGTTCTAGAACCATAGAGGGTATCACATCTACTTGTATGGTTAGTCCAGAAACATTCCTATCATAAGTAAACATAAAACAAACATACTTTAATTATATAAGGTAAGATCTTACTTGGAAGCGGCAGGATGCAGGCTTGATGTGTGTGTAGTGAGATGACAAACGGCTCTGATACCAAGCTGTAACACCCGCCCCCTTACGTGAGCGACGCGTTACTTTTTTTTTCTTTCTATCATACATTATTGTATATGGAGCGTAAATATAGCAGCGAAAATAATACTAAATCATGAACATATGCAATTGGATAAATTTCTTTCTAACTAAACTACTTTAAGCATGTGAATCATATCATAGCATATCTATCAAGAGAGTATATAGTTCTACTTTAAGCATGCATATCATAAAGAACTTCAACTCCAACAAGTAGTAAGCGTAAACATAAAAACTAACACATGCATTTATAAGTAGCAACATTAAGTCCATGAGAAACAAGTCCATAAGTAAGAGTAAAGACAACAGTAGGATCGTTCTACCAAGTCACTGCCACACACACACAGGCCCTCCTGTTGCTTCCCCTTCTTTAGAAACCTTTAGTTGGATCTGCAACATAAGAAGGTAGACTATAAGCATAAAATGCTTAGTAAGCTCATTGCTTACTCACAAAATCTGTACGTCACATATAAGTAGAAATCTACATCATTTGACATAAACATATAACATGAATAAATACTTAAAGATCTAAAGCACATAAGCATAAACATTTAACATTCGCATAACCTTTAAAACATAATCATGTGCATAAACATTAGACATAGCATATGCAATATCATTAAACATAAACATGTACATAAACATTAACCATAGCATACGCAATATCATTAAACATAAATATGTGCATAAACATTAAATATAGCATATGCAATATCATTAAACATAAACATGTGCATAAACATTAAGCATAGCCTATGATATATCATTAAACATAAACATGTGCATAAACATTAAACATAAGATATGCAATATCATTAAACATAAACATGTGCATAAACATTAAGCATAGCCTATGCTATATCATTAAACATAAACATGTGCATAAACATTAAACATAAGATATGCAATATCATTAAACATAAACATGTGCATAAACATTAAGGATGCTCTTTTGAAAATATATATAATATAATACTTGAACATCAACATATTATCATCATTGGGATCCCTGGCTTGTACCCATTCATCATTTACGCGCATTCCTTAGTAGAGTACTAGGTAGCTAATCTCGACCTACTAAGGTTCTAGGCAACCTTGGTGCCTAGGGACAGCTACGGTAGTCCAGAACTGGGGCGTTCTTAAGGTGCCCATCCCTTGGACCTTTTTCAAGATCCGGTACAAGCCAATACATAAAGTAAAATAGTATACATGATTCCTTTCCTTTCCATAGCAATTTCTCTTTAGCATTGCATTCATCATTTCTTTTCTTTTCTTAGAAATTGCTCTTTGGACATTCTTTTATTCATAATGTCATACATGTCATGGGAATAAATTTAAAGCATAAATATCTTCATAACTTTCAAGCATGAACATGGCATGGAGGAAACATAATTTCATAGTAAGGAAATTCATAACATGCCAACTTATCATTCATAATTCATAAAACACATAATGTTCAATTTAAGACTAAGAATAATACACCTAGGGAACTTGTTCCATTTTTCTTTCATCTATCATGGCATAATGAAACATGGATACTTTTAATTCAACCCTAATTCAACATATACTCTACTGGTCAAAACATTTAGATAGGATTATCATGGCATAAAAACACAACACAACATCACACAACTCATACAACATGCATACATTGAATATCCTAGTACCAAGAGACATCATCAAGTGAGGTAGTGACCTTAACCCATCCTAAAACCCAATTTAAGGTACTGATCATAAACTTCTAAGGTTCATACCAACATGAAAATGACAAAAACAAGAGCAATTGGTTCATACAACATACATATAATACATATTCTAACACAAGGAATCATTAGTAAATAACATAACATCTTTAACTTTTCTTTCTCTTTCTTTTTGCCCTTATTTATCATGGCATAATACAACATGGATACCTTTCATTCATCCCTAATTCACATATATTCTACTGATCAAAACATTTAGATAGGGTTATCATGGCATAAAAACACAACACAACATCCCACAACTCATATAACATGCATACATTGAGTATCGTACTACAAAGGGGCATTATCAAATGAGGTAGTGACCTTAACCCATCCTAAAACCTAATTTAAGAAACTGATCAGAAATTTCTAAGGTTCATATCAACATGAAAATGATAAAAACAAGAGCAATTGGTTCATATAACATACATATAATACATATTCTAATACTAGGAAGTACTAGTAAGTAACATGACATCTTTAACTCTTCTTTTTCTTTCTTTTTGGCCCTTATTTAGCGTATTAACCCCACGCGTTCAGAGGGGAAATATGGCATAAAAATATATATAAAACCCTCAAACAACCATTAACAAGGAATTAAAACATTAGCTAGTC
This sequence comes from Boesenbergia rotunda, assembly GCA_024364735.1. NCBI lineage: Eukaryota > Viridiplantae > Streptophyta > Magnoliopsida > Zingiberales > Zingiberaceae > Boesenbergia > Boesenbergia rotunda. The sequence continues at coordinate 374,235 of JAGFNQ010007826.1, read as the reverse complement.
AAAAGAACCCAAACATCTTCTTGTGGCCAAAGGTCTATGGCTTCATGAGAGTCTTGGCCTAAACCTTTAAGGGTCTTTTGCTTTATCTTATTTTTTCATCATAACTCATAACTTAACATCAAGAAAACATTGGAGTCATTAGATAGCATCAAACACAAACCTAAGCCCTAAATCTCATGTTGGCCGAAACTTGCCTATAGGGAAACCTTCACGATTTTTGCAACACATCGCCAAAAACATACAAGAACATGAATCAAAAACATATATAACTATTATGTTGCATGTGAGGGGAGTCTTACCCTTGTTGTCTTGGTTATAACCCTCGAATAGAGAAACAAAAGGAAACTTTCTTGACCTTAGAGTACTCCTTGCCTTTATAGCCTTGTAGAAGAACTTGGATCTTCAAGAGGGAGACCTCTTGTGAAGTTTTCCAAATGGAAACCCCCTTTGGAATTTCGGCCAAGAAGGAAGAAGAGAGGGGAGAGGAAAGGCCTTGGTGGAAGAGAAGAAGAGAAAAGTAACTTAAGCCTCTTCACTTCTCATCCCACCACTTTATACTAAGTGAAGGGGGCAAGTGAAAAGGCATGGTGTCTCCTGTCATGGTGACTCTTCACATCCCTTATCCTTACACTTATCTACAATTCCCTTTATCCTCATAGTAGCACTCCCTTGGTAGGTGAATAGGTTACATATGCATTCTTAAGGCTTACATCATCTCTAAGGTCCAAGGTTCAATCCTTGGCTCCTACATCATTTTATTTTATTTTATTTTATTTTTATTCTTTTGCAAGCCCATCTAAGGTATGGCCCATTACATGATGTGTTATTTTTTTATCCTCATGGGGCCCATTAAGATAACTAATGAAGTGCTATTTAAGACCCATTAGGGATTTCCACCATTTAGAGCCCATATAAAGCCCATATAAACCCATAAGGTCGTTTAGGAGATGGGTCTCTATTCGAATTAAATTTTTAATCCGTAGACATAGAGAGGTCTCTTATGTTCGACCCCGTGGTTGCTTAGGAAACCCACCGAGTCGGCTCCATCAATGCCCACCTGAGTTTTTAGGTGGACTTCCATGAGGCTCTTCTAGTATCTGATGTCCTCTACAGAGAAGAGTGTAGGGTGGGTGGTGCATTAAACTTCTTGTTGGGCCATTAAGAGTGTATGTGAAAATACTGCAAGACAAAAATAAGAAAACTCGAGCCAAGACTTGGTCTTGGATTAGCAGTGCGGGAATAAATATAAGTACAAAAAATTTCGAGTGGTGTTGGTCCGACCTAGGATTTATTTAAAATCGAAAATTTGGACCAGATAGCTCTGGCTATCAAATATTCATGCGTTCTTGATTTACAATTATGTTTTGGGACTAACCCTGATTGCAGACCTAGAAAAGTAGTGGGCTGGATTAGGGGTGCATGAGAGGACACAGGCGCTCGAGAAGCCAGGCGGTCAAGAGGTGTCGGGTGCCCTAGATGCTTTTGCTCAGCGTTAGAGAAGCTGAGTTGGCGGCTGCTGATTGGATGCGCCACATCTGCATTGAAGCACCCTAGTGCACTTAGGCGCCCGAGAGTGGATAAGTTTTGGCCGAGTCAGAGGATAAAGACACGGCTGAATCGCTGACGTGGAGGGCACCCCCATGTGCACTCAGGCGCCCGAGTAGCAATATATAAGGGGTTTCACCCCCTTGGTTCAACACATCAATTTTGCGCCAAAGATGATCGAAATCGACGACACGCCGCTTCTACGACAAAAATGATTCATTCTTCCTTTAGCAAGTGTCATCGGTATAACATTTCAATTTTATTTTTGCACTTAAACATCATATTTGTAACTCATTTTTACAGATTATAGAATTGCCCAACGAAAATAGTTAAGGACAGTGGACCATGGAGTAGAAGTTGTCACAGACTCTAAACCAAGTAAAACAAACCGTGTTAGCATTGTTTTAACTTGTTACTTTTCTTATTTCTGCGGCGTTCGATTGATATAAAAAAAAAATCATAATCGATATTCACCCCCCTCCCTCTATCAATCACATCGATCCCACAAGTGGTATCAGAGCAAATTGCTTAATTTCGGTGAAACCGCCAGTTGAGTTTTTTTTTGAATTTTTGTTGTTTTTCAATCAGAAAAGGTATTCTTGCCTTTTGCTGATATTCCTTTTAGTTCTTTTTCGATCGTAGATTTTCTCCTTTCTCGAAGTTGGTGCAACAGCACTCGGGATTTACTATTTATATATTTCCATTCCGCACTGATAATCCAAGACCAAGTCTTGAAAAAGTTTGTTGTTTGTCTTTTTCAGGACTCCTTATGACCCAACATGAAGATTACAACACTGCCCGACCTCCTCTCTTCTCAGGAGAGAATTTCAGTTACGGGAAGAGTAGCATGGACGCCCACCTGAAACTCAAGTGGAAATGTGGATCATAATCCAGGTCGGATTGGAAATCCCAAAAAATGCACAAGGCAAATTTTCTGGGATACATTGAGTGGGATGCTCTCCTAAAGATGAAAATTGAAGCAGACGCCAAGGCAACGCAGACCCTCTAGTGTAGCCTCACAAACGAAGAACTCAACTGCGTCAGTCCCATCAATAGTGCAAAGGAGCTCTAGAACATGCTGATTGAGCTGCACGAAGGGACGTCGGATACTAGAATCAGCAAGCGGGATCTGCTCCTTAACAAACTCTACAACATTAAGATGCAAGATGGTGAAACCGTTGCACAGGTTCATGCATGTATCCAAGAGCTGATGAACAACCTTCATGCCATTGGCCATAAGGATGAAAATCGGGACTTGATAAGGTATGTCTTAAACTCTTTCCCTAGAAACTCTTTGTGGGCATCTATGGTAGATGCTTACAAGGTTTTAAGGAATCTTTCAAAAATTAAATTAGATGAGCTATTTTTAGAACTTGAATTACAAGAGCAGACTATCTCTACACAGGTCGAGAATTGTAACGACCCAGAAAATTTTCTCAAAATTTTCTTTAAAATATTGATCATGTCGAGATAGTGTTTGAGGAATCTAGAGATAGTAGTACGAATTTTAGCCTAGTTATCCATGATTTTCCCATTTAAATTGTGAAGCTAAGTACTAATGGGCCTTATACGGGCTTTTCTAGTACCATGGTTATTAGTTGATTTTAGGTAGAATTTAATATAAATATAGATGGATTTTAATTAGGAATATTAGCATAATTATGGGTGACTCTTAGGGGAATTTTCGAAATTAAAAGAAAAATAAAAAAAATAAAATGAAGTAAAAATAAATTGCATGCACCAAGGATTGAACCTTGGACCTAGTGTATCACCATGCATGTACTAACCAATTCACCTAGCAAGGGAGTGCTAGTAGAGGATGAAGTGGATTTTGGTTAAGGCTTAGGGAAAATGAAGAGTCATCAAGGGAAGAGACACCATGACTCTTCACTTGCCCTCCTTAATGTGGTATAAAGGAAATAAGAGAGGGGGCATGGAAGTTACTTTTCTTCCTTCTTCCACCAAGTCCACTCTTCTTCCTCCTCCTTCCTCCTTCTAGCCGAAACCCACAAGGGGATTTTCCCTATGGAAAAGCTCCACAAGAAGGCCTCATCTTCAAGATCTAAGGGTTTTCCACAAGGCTACAAGGGCTAGGGGTAGCCTAAGGTCAAAGAAGTTCTTTCAGTTTCTCTATATTCAAGGTGAAAAATCAAGATAACCCAATGTAAGACTCCCTCACCTATGGTATGATAGTTCTCCTTGATTTTTATCATAATATGAAGTTTCGTTTGGGTTTTATGTTGATAAAAACCATGAACTTGGCCCTATAACTTTCGGTCACCATGCTTTTGGGTTCAAAAATGATGTTAAAAATCTCACTCATGCTTTCTAATGTTTTCTCATGATCAATAAAGAATAAAATAGGATTTGGAGAATTTTTGGAGTACCCTAAGACCCTCTAGGGTTTCGGCCACCACCATGGTTCCATGGTTATGGTTGGATCTAACCCTTCAAGTATGTATCTTGTATATCCTCATGATACAAGGGAGGTTGAGGGTGATTTATGTGAATTTTCACATGGCCTTGTAACCCTACAAGTTTCGGCCAAGATGGGTTTTGGGGCAAGGAGTTAGGGCTTACTTCATGTATGGGTTCCAATGGCTCCTATGGTATGGTATGGATGGTGTTAGATGATTAATTAGAAATTTTATGAATTTTTTCCATGTACCCATGGCCCTTGCAAGTTTCGACCAACCGCAAGAAGTAGGGCTAGGAGTTAGGGTTAGCCCTAATCATGAGCCCGAGTAGCTTCCTATGGCCTTATGGGTAATGTATGGTCTTTCCTTTCCTTATGCTATCTTACATGTCACTTGAATGATAGAACCCCTTCCTTACAAGTTTCGGCCAAGCAACTTGATTGGGGTTTAGGTGGAGTTAGGGTTTTGAGAATGATTGTTTATGACTTATTATGATGTGTATATATATATAGGTTCAAGCATGTGGTAGAAATTATGTTACCTCTAACCCTAACTTTAAGTGTTATGTTCATGTTTGGTATGTTATGTTAGATGCCATGCTTAGTAGGGTTTGTTTATGAATATCTAATGTTCTATGCCATGCACTTAGATAGCACGTAGCATGTTATAGGAGTCCTACCCATGTATGCTTGTGATAGATACTATGCTTATGTATGTCATGCAATGCTTACCTTATGTATCATGATCATGCAAGCTCTATGAATTAGGATGATGGTCTATGTAAACATGTCATGTTCTATGAATACAATGCAATGCTTGTAATGACCCAGAAAATTTTCTTAATATTTCTTTAAAATATTAAGCATGTCTAGATAATTTTCCGAGGAACCTAGGAATATTAACACGAATTTTAACCTAGGAATCCATGTTTTTCCACTTAAAATTGGGGAAATAGGCACTAATGGGTCTTATATGGGCTTTCTAGTACCATGATTATTGGTGAATTTTAGGTGAAAATTTATAGAAATATAAAGGGGTTTCAAAGAGAAATATTAACATAATTATGGGGGAATTTTTAAGGGATTTTCGAAATAATAGGAAAATAAAAATAAAAATAAAATAGAAAAAATAGTGCATGCACCAAGGATTGAACCTTGGACCTCTTGTACAACCATGCATGCTCTAACCAATTCACCTAGCAAGGGAGTGCAATGAGGAAATGAAGTGGATTATGATTAAGGCTTAGGGGGAAATGAAGAGACACCATGACTCTTCACTTACCCTCCTTGATGAGTTATAAAGAGAGGCATGGGGGGTTACTTCTCTTCTTCCATCAAGTCACCTTTCTTCCTCCCTCCTTCTCCATTCTAGCCGAACACCCCAAGAGGGATTCTCCCTTGGAAAAAATTCACCTAAGGCTTCATCCCCAAGATCCAAGGCTTCTACAAGGATACAAAGGCTAGGGGTGGTCAAGAGGCAACAAGATCTCCATCCTTCTCTCAAATCTAAGGTCTATAATCAAGATCAACCAATGTAAGACTCCCTCACCTGTGGTATAATAGTTCCTTTATGATTTTTAGCATGATATAAAGTTGGTTTTGGGATTTATATTGAAGAAACCATGATGTGTGACCCTATGACTTTCGGCCACTAGGGTTTTTGGGTCCAAAATGATGTTAAAAATATTACTCATGCTTTCTAATGTTTTTCCATGATGAGTATAAGTTAAAATGAGATTTTGAGAAATTTTGGGGTACCCTAGGATCTCCTAGGGTTTCGGCCAACACCTTGAACCCATGGGTAGGGTTGGATCTAAACCTTCAAGGATGTGTTTTGTGTATTATCATGCCATAAGGGAGATGGAGGGTGACTTATGTGAATTTTCTCAAGGCTTTATGATCCTATAACTTTTGGCCAAGTAGCGGTCTAGGGCAAAAAGTTAGGACTTCCCTCAAGCAAGGGTCCTAATGGCCCTATGGTAGGGTATGGTTGGTGTTTAATGTTTGATTGGAGTTTTTATGGAATTTTTCCATGCACTCATGGACTTGAAGGGTTTCGGCCAGCCTTGTGAAGAAGGGCTAAAGGTTAGGGTTAGCCCTAATCATGAGCCCTAATGGCTTCCTATGGTCTTGTAGGTAATGGGTGGTTGTTTCCTTACCTTATGCTATCTTACATGTTAATTGAATGATGGAACCCTTCCTTATAGGTTTCGGCCAAACAAAGTGGTTTAGGGTTTGAATAGAGTTATGGTTTGAAGAATGATGGTTTATGCCTTATTATGAAGTATATATATATAAAGGTTCAAGCATGTGGTAGGAATTAAGTTACCTATAACCCTAACCTTAAGCACCATGTTTCATATTTGTATGTTTATGATTGGATGCCATGCTTATTAGGGTTAAATTATGAATGTCTTGGGTTCTATACCATGCACTTGAATGGTAGGTAGTATGTTTATGGAAGTCCTACTTAGTATGCTTGGGATGAATACCATGCTTATGTAGGAAATGCAATGTTTACCTTATATATCATAATCATGCAAACTCTATGGATTAGGATAATTGTCTATGCAAACATGTCATGTTCAATGAATATAATTCAATGCTTACCTTATATGCCATGATCATGCAAGCACTAGGAATAAGAATGATGTTTATGTAAGTAGGCCATGTTCTATGAATGAAGATGCATGTTATGTTTATAAATGAAGATGCATGTTATGTTTATGAATGAAAGTGCATGCTATGTTTTATGAATAAGGATGCATGCCATGTTTATGAATGACGACACGGTCGATGGTCGACGGTACGACGGTACGACGGTCGTGAGGACCAGTAAATGGGCCGGTAGACGAGCCGGGTCGTTACACATGCCATGGTTTATGAATGAAGATGCATGCCATGTTTTATGAATGAAGATGTATGCCATGTCTTATAAATGATGAAGCATGTAAAGTTTTTTACTTTATGAATGGGCTTGTACCAGACCGAAGTATGGGTCCAAGGGATGGGCACCTTAAGAACGCCCCGGTTCTGGACTACCGACTATGCTGTCCACGGTTCTGGCACTACCGAAGCTGTGCAATAGGGATGGGCACCTTAAGAACGCCCCGGTTCTGGGACTACCGACTATGCTATCCTTACCCTAGTAGGTTGGGGCTCGTTACCTCATATTTACTTAGGGATGCGCGCTTATGATGTATGTATGTGGTACAAGCCGGGGACCCCAATGATGTTATGATTATGTTTAAGTATTTAAAAGTATGATTTTTAAAAGTTAAGCATCCTTATGTGTATGCATTAGACTCATGCATTCATTCATGTTATGTGTTATGCCATGATAGTAATGTCTTATACTTATGTTTTATGTCAAGAAATATGCATGATAGTAAACGATTTATGCTTATGGTTATGTTAAGAAGATGCCCATATGATATGATAGAAAGTATGTCTATGTTTATGCCATACAGGTTAGTTCATGCTTTATGTTTATGTTTATGCCAAGTATTATGCCATGCTACGAATGTTCTTATGTTTATGTTTATGCCAAGTATTATGCCATGCTACGAATGTTTCTTATGTTTATGATTATGCCAAGTATTATGCCATGCTACGAATGTTTCTTATGTCAAGTATTATGCCATGCTACGAATGTTTCTTATGTTTATGTTTATGCCATGTATCATGTCATGCTAAGAATGTTTATTATGTTTATGTTTATGCCATGACAAATATATGCTAAATGATCTTAGATGCTTATGTTCGAAGTAGAGCACTAAGTATGTTAATGTTTCATGTGCTCGTTATTAAGTGATGAATGTTTTAGTGAGTAGGAAAGAGTCTTACTAAGCCTGTGTGCTTATAGTCTTATTTCCTTATACCGCAGATCACGCAAAGGGACAGTAAGGAAGCAGCAGGAGGGTAAGAATGCATGTGTGTGGTAGTGACATGGCCAAGAAAACAATATGTTTACTCGTCTTATGCTAGAACTTTACCTTTGTTACTTATGTGCTTGAATGAAGACTTATGTGACTCTATGTCATGATGCTAAGTATGACATGACATGATGCTAAGTATGACATGATATGATGCTAAGTATGAAGTTAATATGACAAGTTCCCATGTCATCATGTTAGGAATGGTAGTAGGTATAGGTAGGTGTAAGTTTAAAGTTTTCCGCTGCATTATGATGTCCACCTGCCCTACCCATGTTAACGTAACGCCGCTTTATGGAAAGAAAAAAAAGCGGGCATTACAGGTTGGTATCAGAGCCAATCGCCATCTCACTACTCACACATCAAGCATTCTTCCTGCAGCTTCCAAGTAAGTACCTCTGTGCATATTTTATGATAGTAAGCACTTTTAGGATACTTTATGGTTTTAGGATATGCAAGTATGAACGATGTTTATGACGAAAAGTATTTTAGGATATGTAACTATGAACGATATTTTATCTTCTTTTATGAAATCAAATACTTAGGACTGATATAGGGGTAGAAAAAAAAACTGATATTGGCCATACTTGTCTTGGTGAAGAAAAACATGGCTAGAAGATAGAGTAACCGACTTAACGAGACAACTCCGTCACTTGACTTGATGCAGCTAGTAACCCAGCTCCAGCGTCAAGTTACTGAGCAGCAGCAAACCATTAATACCCTGATTAACCAGCAAGAAAATTTCACTACTCCCCCAGCGAACCAAACTGCTACACCTGTTGCACCCACAGTTACGCAGAACCCTCCGACGGGCCCGACCACAGTAGCACGTCAAGAGGCTTATTTGATTCAGTGGTTGAGGCTGAAATCGAAAAATTTCTCGGGTGTTGGCGAATCGTGGGACGCCCAAGCGTGGTTCAAGACAGTGGAAAGTACCATGGAGTTGCTAGACTGGCCGGAGCATGAGAAGATCAAGTGTGCGTCCTTCTGCCTTTCTGGAGATGCCAGAATGTGGTGGGAGAGGGTCAAGGCCAAAAGACAAGTGAACCAGACGACGTGGTCGGACTTCGAGTCGGTGTTCTTCGAGGAATTCTTCAATATGCGGGTCACCAACAGACATTACGATGAGTTCACGGAATTTCGACAGGATGACCTCTCGGTCAATGAAGCCGTGAAGAAATTCAATCGACTAACTCGCCTATGCCCCGAGTTGGTCCGCACCGACCGACTTATGCTGAAAATGTTGCGGCCTGAAATAGCTCTGAACGTGGCTGGCGGAGTTAATCGACCACAGACCGCCGAGGAGCTATTTAGTAGCGCTCTACTCACTGAGCACTATCTGAATAATATTAATCAACAAAGGAAGGCACTAAATGAAAGCAAGGATCAAGTTCACTCTGAGATTCTCGATTCTTCCTTCCATTATCATTGATGTTTTCCTTTCATTACCGCTCAGGAGGGCAGAAACCCCAGGGTGCCAATAACACTGGAAGGGAGACCAGAGCGGTAAACGGAAGCCATGGAACAACCCTCAGGGAGGGTCGGCAAATAAACAGGCCAAACCTATCCTGTGCGCGACATGCGGAAAACGGCACCCCGGGGAATGCCGAAGAGGTACTAATCGGTGTTTCACCTGTGGAGTGGAAGGGCATATGGCGGCTTACTGTCCTACCAGGAGCCAGGCACCTTCCCAACAACTCGTCCAGTACCAAGGTGCCCCAGCGAAACTACACTATATGCAAGCTGAACTAGAAGGTACCCCGATGTTGGAGGCCACACCGACTATGATAAATGCCAGGGTTTTCTCAGTCACAAAGGAAGACGCTGCGGAAGCTTCTGTGGTTATCACAGGTCAGATACTCATTTTCAGTCAGTATGCTACTGCATTATTTGATACTGGGGCAACACACTCGTTCATTTCTGCGCCATATACCAAGAAGATAGATAGGCGTCCGCAAGTGTTAGACTGCAGGTTCTTATCAACCCTACCCTCGGGGGAAATAATGACATCCACTCACGTGCTGCGTGAGGTGCCGGTCGGAATTGCAGGAAGGGAACTTTACTGCGATCTGATAGTACTCGACATGCAAGATTATGATGTTATAATGGGAATGGATTTCCTGGGTAAATACGGCGCTTCTATTGAGTGTTGTAAGCGAAAGGTGGTCTTTCGACCTGAGACAAGTTCTAGGTTCGAATTCATCGGGGAGCCAAGGAAAAGAACCGGGAAATATTTATCAACTCTCCAAGCTCAGAAAATGTTAGACAAAGGATGTACTGGATTTTTCGCATATGTGGTTGATGCCAGTCAAGTGAAGAACCAGAAGCTGGAAGATGTCCGAGTGGTATGCGATTACCCAGAGGTTTTCCCAGATGAATTACCAGGATTAGCTCCTGATAGAGAGGTGGAATTTGAGATCGAATTGGTTCCGGGTACCAACCCGATCTCCAAGGCACCTTACCGTATAACGCCGGTCGAATTAAAGGAGCTTCAGGGACAGCTACAGGAGTTTCTGGATAAGGGATTTATTCGCCCTAGTCATTCCCCGTGGGGAGCTCTGGTACTGTTTGTGAAGAAGAAGGACGGATCCATGCGGATGTGCATAGATTACCGATCGCTGAACAACGTAACGATCAAGAACAGGTATCCCCTTCCGAGGATAGATGACCTGTTTGACCAATTAAAGGGAGCCACTGTTTTCTCAAAAATTGATTTGAGGTCTGGTTATCATCAAGTCAGAGTAAAACAGGAGGATATTCCAAATACGGCTTTCCGAACAAGGTACAGGCACTTCGAGTTTGTGGTTATGCCCTTCGGCGTGACGAATGCTCCTGCCATGTTTATGGATCTTATGAATCGGGTATTCTCGTCGTTCCTCGACAAATTTGTGATCGTCTTCATCGACGACATCCTTATTTATTCGAGGACCCAAGAAGAGCATGCTGAGCACCTGAAGATAGTATTAGAGATTCTTTAGGAAAAGCAACTGTATGCAAAATTTTCCAAATGTGAGTTTTGGCTCGACCAAGTGGGCTTTTTGGGCCAATCATTTCCAAAGACGGGGTTATGGTAGATCCAATAAAGATTGAAGCTGTGAATAACTGGAGCTGGCCGAAGAACGCCAGCGAAATCAGAAGTTTTCTTGGGCTGGCAGGCTATTATAGGAAATTTGTGGAGGACTTCTCGAGGATTGCAACCCCTTTAACGGCTCTCACCCGGAAGGATAAGAAGTATGAATGGATGGAAAGCTGTGAAAGGAGCTTCTTGGAACTAAAAAGGAGACTTACAAGCGCTCCAATCCTTACCCTCCCAGAATGTAATCAGAGCTTCGACATGTATAGCGATGCCTCCAAACTAGGACTTGGAGCTGTACTTATGCAGAATGGAAAGGTTATTGCCTATGCCTCTAGACAATTCAAGGAGTATGAACAGAATTACCCCACTCATGATCTGGAGCTGGCCGCGGTAGTCTTCGCTCTTAAAATATAGAGGCATTATCTATATGGAGCGCAGTGTAGGATTTATACAGACCGCCAGAGTCTACAATATTTCTTCACTCAGAAAGATTTGAATATGAGACAACGCCGATGGCTTGAGCTGGTGAAGGACTATGACTGTGAGATCTTCTACCATCCAGGGAAGGCAAACAAAGTGGCCGATGCACTCAGCCGGAAGTCAAGTGTCACCTTGATGTCCATAGCGGTATTACCCCGACCACTCGAAGAAGAAATTATGAACTTTGGGATCGAAGTCATCTCCGGGCGACTTTCCACCATGACAATATCACCCACGCTATTTGAGGACATATTGGACAAACAAAATGGTGATCTGAATCTTCAGAAAATAAAACAAGAGATCCTAGAAGGAAAGGGTGACGATTTTCGTATCGCCAAAGGGGGAGTATTCTACCTTAGGGATCGTCTATGTATTCCTAATGATCCAGAGCTTCGAAGGGAAATACTGGCAGAAGCTCACGAAACCCCTTATTCGATGCATCCAGGATCCACCAAGATGTATCAAGATCTAAAGGAGAAGTTCTGGTGGTCTGGAATGAAGAGGGATATGGCTCAGTATGTTAGTACTTGCATGACTTACCAGCGAGTAAAAGCAGAACACCAGCGACTCGGAGGAGTTCTGCAGCCACTCGCAAATCCAGAGTGGAAATGGGAAGACATCTCTATGGATTTTATTTCAGGGCTTCCCAGGACTACGAATGGATATGATGCAATTTGGGTAATTGTGGATAGGATGACGAAGTCTACCACTAGTAGAATTTCCTTAATTTACTTCGTCTATTCACCGAAGTCATAGATAGATAATTACCGAAGTAGACGCACGTGAAGTAAAAAGGGATTATTTTACTTCGTCATATCACCGAAGTCATATCTATGAAAATAACGAAGTCTTTTACCGGTTCAAAGAGGCAAACCGGTTCAGATTTGGACCAATTCTGAAGTAAAAACTTGTATTTTACTTCGTTGGTTTTGTAAAATGCTGAAGTAATCAATGATATATAACTTTACAGTTTAAATTGATTGTCGAAGTAAAAAAATATCTGTTACTTTAGTGCTTTTGTAATGTGACGAAGTAATAGATGATATGTAACTTCACAGTTATTATTTATTGACATAGTAATTGATTTAAAAGACTTCATTGTTTTGTATTATATAGAAGTAATAGATTTGAAACGACTTCACAATTATTAAATTGTGATGAAGTAAATATTTTTTTTAACTTCATCACAATTTAAATCGATGATGCATTTTATTTTTGATTACATCACCATCAAATTTTATTATTGAAGTAAATAATCATATTTTATTACAATATAATTTTAATTTAATGAAGTAATTGTCAATTACCATCACACTAATTTAATAAAAGAGTGAAGTAAAAAAAATGTTTACTTCATTAAAATTAAACAATATTTTATTATACAATAATATTCCAAAATATATATATATATATATATATATATATATATATATATGCCATCCTCCTCCAATCCTCTCACAAAACACAACTCTTCCCATCCTCCATCAAAGCGATAGGCTTCTTGTTCTTGTCATAAGAGAATTTTGATTCATCAGGGGCCAAAAGATCAGTTATTTCCTCATTTTACAGTTCAAGGAATGTGACTTTCATGCTGTACTCGGCACATTGTGCCTCCAATATCTCAAATATTTGTTTCACCGCCCTCGGGATAACTTCGGCGTCGCTTGGAAACTCTCCATTCTACAATGAAGTTAAATAACTTATAGACAAAATAGAAGTGCAGTGGCAGCAATAGTTTCAGTTTACATTTTCAGGGAAAACCTACCTTTGCTTTCCTTCCTCCACCTTCCATTGTATAGGTTTTTCCAGTGCCTGTCTGTCCATATGCAAATATGGTGCAATTGTAGCCTTCAAGAACTTCATTCACTATAGGAGTGATAGCTTGGTCAAACAAATCCTTTTGCTTTGAGGTTGGACCAAAAACCTACAGTTCAAAATATATATACATATAGTAAAAGGTACATTGACAATATATTGAAGCCCGAGTTCCAGATACCTTGTCGAAGGTAAAGGTTCTGTCAATCAGCTTATTAGCAATATTCTGAGCAGCTGAAACTTCTCGACGGTGCTCATTGCAAGATATGAACACCTGGGTGTTCACCTTTTTCTCATCATCATTTAATGGCCTGAAATTGTACAATCAAAATATACATAAATTCATTAAAGCAAAACCATAAATATACGAGATACAAGTCTCATCTTCGATGCCAAAGTATTTTCACCTGCATTTCAGGACGACTTGGACATTGACCCCCTTCTCCTTATCAAACTTGCCACTCAAGTTACCACTCCCATCAAACGATCGGAATTCTCTTGCGTGCTTTTCAGTAGACCTGGGAGTCTGTGAGGGCGACACCGGGACAAATCCCCCTTTCCTTTGCGAGCTATCCATAACCTACTACCTGGGACATGAAAATCCTAATCTTTAACATCTCGTCAAATTTTCAAAAGAAATACTAAGAGTTCTTTAACTCCAGATGCTTCATTATTGGTGTTTCTGGATCGAGAAATTAAAGACTAATATGGGAAAACAATAATTCAAAAGCTCAAGATCCATAATCATCAGATGAAATCGCACGGGAAAAAAAGATCAAATAGTGCAGAAAATTAACATCTTGATAAAAGAAAAGACGAAAAATACAGCCAATTCCAACCAAAACCCCATCATGAATAAACTCGGGACCGCGGCAGGCACCCTAGAAAAAGGACAATGTCGAGGAGGCGGAGAAACCTTTAGGGGAAAACAACCCACCACGAATAGATCAAGGCGTGAACTATCGACGCGATCCACAAATCTGCAAGGTGATCACATGAAACAAAATAGGAAGAGAAAATAAGAACAAAGAGGAATCTTATCACGGACACAAATTTGTTGTTGGGATGCTTTTCTTTAAAAGTTTTTTTGAACTCTTTCGTGCCTATCCAAGCATGAATCAACAAGGTGATCACATGAAATAAAATATAGACCTTAATAAACTCACATAAACACAAAGAAGTCACCTGGGGATCTCTTAGGCTTGTTGGGGTCATTCTCAGCCTTGGTGTTCCTCAACTTCTTACTCGCTCACTCCAATTGCTTCCTAACAGCAAGCCATCAGAAGTTTAAAAACAGAAACATCATATCAACAAACCCAAGAAAATACAGGTTATATCACAAACCATAGAATCCTAGGGTTTACTAATGGACTAAACAAGTAAACAAAAATCGATTAGAGATCCGCACTTGTTGTCTACCTTCTTTGGGGCATCCGCCTTCAATTTCCCCCATTTCACGGCTAGACCTGGCACAAAACTGATCAGATGATCCAGGAAACCCTCATGAAGTGAAGATGAAGAAACAAATCAATCGTCGAAAAGATGATCAAGGAGGAGGAAGGTTGGGACGAGACGCCGAAGAGGGTGAAGTTGGATTCGGCGTGGCTAGGGATGAATCGATCATTGTAGGCAATGTGGAGGAGCGCGGAGATGCCTCGAGGGGATGATCGAGGAGGAACGCACTTAGGGTTTTAGAAAAGGAATGGTGGAAAATAATAAGCCACTTCAACTTATTACGAGGAGGAAATAATATTTGAACCGATTCAAATTTACTACTTCACTACCTGTACATATCAGTTTTATTTTGTGACTTATTACTTCATCAAATAATTATAACAAAGTAAAATATGAAATAAAAGTAGAAGCGAGGCCCGCATTTTCTAACCTACGAAGTATAAAATGATATTTACTTAATTAAATTTATTACTGAAGTTGATTATCATATATTACTTCGTAAGTAATAATTACCGAAGTAAATAGTGGCGAAGTCTATGAATAAAATTCACATTGTGTACTCACTTCCTGGCAATCAAGATGACTGATTCAATGGAGCAACTGGCCCAATTGTATGTTAAGGAGATAATCAGACTTCATGGAGTCCCCAAGACCATCATCTCAGATAGGGATGGTCGCTTTACTTTGCATTTCTGAGAGTGTGTCCAGAAGTCTCTTGGCACTAAATTATGATTTAGCACCGCCTTTCACCCTCAGATGGATGGGCAGACTGAGCGGGTAAATCAAGTACTAGAAGACATGTTGCGAGCTTGTGCCTTGGATTTCAGAGGAAGTTGGTGTCGATATCTATGCTTAGCGGAATTCGCTTACAACAATAGCTACCAAGCAACTATCGGAATGGCACCTTATGAAGCTTTGTACAGGAGGAGATGTAGATCTCCGATCTGTTGGTACGAGGGTGGTGAAAAGAAGAAAATGGGGCTCACAACAAATGTCATCGACAGCACCACCCGAGCTATACGGAATATTCGACAACGGATAGAAGCTGCTCAGAGTCGGCAGAAGAGTTATGGCGATGTCCGGCATAGACCACTGGAATTTAATGTTGGAGACTTGGTATTCCTCAAAGTGGCTTCGATGAAAGGGGTGACAAGATTTGGGAGGAAAGGAAAACTAAGTCCGCGTTATGTGGGGCCGTACCTGATTCTGAAAAGAATTGGTAAGGTGGCATATGAGCTGGAGCTGCCTTCAGAGATGTCGGCCATCCATAATGTGTTCCATGTGTCAACGCTTAAAAAGTATATCCCAAATATGGACCAAGTGATCGAGCCACAGACAGTACAAGTACAGGGGGACCTAAGCTATGAAAGCAGACCTATCCAGATCTTGGATCGGGAAATCAAGAAGCTAAGGAGTAAGGAAGTACCCTTAGTCAAGGTTCTATGGCAAAGTCAACGGTTCGAAGAAGCTACCTGGGAACGCGAGGACGAGATGAGGCGCAAGTACCCGGAGCTATTCTAAGTTCGAGGACGAACTTTCACGAGGTATGGGGGATTGTAACGACCCGAAAAATTTTCTTAATATTTCTTTAAAATATTAAGCATGTCCAGATAATTTTCTGAGGAACCTAGGAATATTAACACGAATTTTAACCTAGGAATCCATGTTTTTCCACTTAAAATTGGGGAAATATGCACTAATGGGCCTTATATGGGCTTTCTAGTACCATGATTATTGGTGAATTTTAGGTGAAAATTTATAGAAATATAAAGGGGTTTCAAAGAGAAATATTAACATAATTATGGGGGAATTTTTAAGGGATTTTCGAAATAATAGGGAAATAAAAATAAAAATAAAATAGAAAAAATAGTGCATGCACCAAGGATTGAACCTTGGACCTCTTGTACAACCATGCATGCTCTAACCAATTCACCTAGCAAGGGAGTGCTATGAGGAAATGAAGTGGATTATGGTTAAGGCTTAGGGGGAAATGAAGAGACACTATGACTCTTCACTTACCCTCCTTGATGAGTTATAAAGAGAGGCATGGGGGGTTACTTCTCTTCTTCCATCAAGTCACCTTTCTTCCTCCCTCCTTCTCCATTCTAGCCGAACACCCCAAGAGGGATTCTCCCTTGGAAAAAATTCACCTCAGGCTTCATCCCCAAGATCCAAGGCTTCTACAAGGATACAAAGGCTAGGGGTGGTCAAGAGGCAACAAGATCTCCATCCTTCTCTCAAATCTAAGGTCTATAATCAAGATCAACCAATGTAAGACTCCCTCACCTGTGGTATAATAGTTCCTTTATGATTTTTAGCATGATATAAAGTTGGTTTTGGGATTTATATTGAAGAAACCATGATGTGTGACCCTATGACTTTCGGCCACTAGGGTTTTTGGGTCCAAAATGATGTTAAAAATATTACTCATGCTTTCTAATGTTTTTCCATGATGAGTATAAGTTAAAATGAGATTTTGAGAAATTTTGGGGTACCCTAGGATCTCCTAGGGTTTCGGCCAACACCTTGAACCCATGGGTAGGGTTGGATCTAAACCTTCAAGGATGTGTTTTGTGTATTATCATGCCATAAGGGAGATGGAGGGTGACTTATGTGAATTTTCTCAAGGCTTTATGATCCTATAACTTTCGGCCAAGTAGGGGTCTAGGGAAAAATGTTAGGACTTCCCTCAAGCAAGGGTCCTAATGGCCCTATGGTAGGGTATGGTTGGTGTTTAATGTTTGATTGGGGTTTTTATAGAATTTTTCCATGCACTCATGGACTTGAAGGGTTTCGGCCAGCCTTGTGAAGAAGGGCTAAAGGTTAGGGTTAGCCCTAATCATGAGCCCTAATGGCTTCCTATGGTCTTGTAGGTAATGGGTGGTTGTTTCCTTACCTTATGCTATCATACATGTTAATTGAATGATGGAACCCTTCCTTATAGGTTTCGGCCAAACAAAGTGGTTTAGGGTTTGAATGGAGTTAGGGTTTGAAGAATGATGGTTTATGCCTTATTATGAAGTATATATATATAAAGGTTGAAGCATGTGGTAGGAATTAAGTTACCTATAACCCTAACCTTAAGCACCATTTTTCATGTTTGTATGTTTATGATTAGATGCCATTCTTATTAGGGTTTAATTATGAATGTCTTGGGTTCTATACCATGCACTTGAATGGTAGGTAGTATGTTTATGGAAGTCCTACTTATGTATGCTTGGGATGAATACCATGCTTATGTAGGAAATGCAATGTTTACCTTATATATCATGATCATGCAAACTCTATGGATTAGGATAATTGTCTATGCAAACATGTCATGTTCAATGAATATAATGCAATACTTACCTTATATGCCATGATCATGCAAGCACTAGGAATAAGAATGATGTTTATGTAAGTAGGCCATGTTCTATGAATGAAGATGCATGTTATGTTTATAAATGAAGATGCATGTTATGTTTATGAATGAAAGTGCATGCTATATTTTATGAATAAAGATGCATGCCATGTTAATGAATGACAACACGGTCGATGGTCGACGGTACGACGGTACGACGGTCGTGAGGGCCGGTAAATGGGCCGGTAGACGGGCCGGGTCGTTACACATGCCATGTTTTATGAATGAAGATGCATGCCATGTTTTATGAATGAAAATGCATGCCATGTTTTATGAATGAAGATGTATGCCATGTCTTATGAATGATGAAGCATGTAAAGTATTTTACTTTATGAATGGACTTGTACCAGACCGAAGTATGGGTCCAAGGGATGGGCACCTTAAGAACGCCCCGGTTCTGGACTACCGACTATGCTGTCCATGGTTCTGGCACTACCGAAGCTGTGCAACAGGGATGGGCACATTAAGAACGCCCCGGTTCTGGGACTACCGACTATGCTGTCCTTACACTAGTAGGTCGGGGCTCGCTATCTCATATTTACTTAGGGATGCGTGCTTATGATGTATGTATGTGGTACAAGCCGGGGACCCCAATGATTTTATGATTATGTTTAAGTAGTTAAAAGTATGATTTTTAAAAGTTAAGCATCCTTATGTGTATGCATTAGACTCATGCATTCATTCATGTTATGCGTTATGCCATGATAGTAATGTCTTATACTTATGTTTCTTGTCAAGAAATATGCATGATAGTAAACGATTTATGCTTATGGTTATTTTAAGAAGATGCCCATATGATACGATAGAAAGTATGCCTATGTTTATGCCATACAGGTTAGTTCATGCTTTATGTTTATGTTTATGCCAAGTATTATGCCATGCTACGAATGTTCTTATGTTTATGTTTATTCCAAGTATTATGCCATGCTACGAATGTTTCTTATGTTTATGTTTATGCCAAGTATTATGTCATGCTACGAATGTTTCTTATGTTTATGTTTATGCCAAGTATTATGCCATGCTACGAATGTTTCTTATATTTATGTTTATGCCATGTATCATGTCATGCTAAGAATGTTTATTATGTTTATGTTTATTGTAACACCCGCTTTTTTTTTTCTTTCTTTGACCACCCTAAAGTGGCGTTACGTTAACATACTTAGGGCATGTAGACATCATAATGCAGCGGAAAACTTTAAACTTACACCTACATGCACTTTCTACCATTCCTAGCATCATAACATACTTAGTATCATGTCATATTTTAGCATCATGTCATACTTAGCATCATGTCATACTTTAGCATTCTGTCATACTTTAGCATCATGTCATAGAGTCATAGTCATATTCAAGTACTTAGTAGTAAAGGTAAAGTTCTATCATAAGACAAGCAAACATATGGTCTCTTGGCAAAGTCACTATCACACACATTCTGCAATGCCCTCCTGCTGCTTCCTTACTGTTCCCTTGCGTGATTCTGCGGTATAAGAAAATAAGACTATAAGCACACAGGCTTAGTAAGACTCTTTCCTACTCACTAAAACCATCCGTCACTTAATCATAAACATATGAAACATTAGCACACTTAGCGCTTTACTTAGAACATCATCCTTATCATCACTTAGCATTCATTTGACATGTCATGGACATAGCTTCACCCCATTCATAGCATGGCATAAACATAACCATAAACATTCGGGTATGGCATAATACTTGACATAGCATAAACATCGTAAACATTCATAGCATGGCATAATACTTGACATAGACATAAATAAAATCATGGCATAAATCTAATTACAATCATGGCATCCCATACTAGCATGAGCATGAACAAAATAATGGCATTCTAACGTAACATAAACATAATTAACCCATGGCATCCTAAACTAACATAAACATCAATAAACTCATGGCATCCTAACCTAGCATACACATAATTAAAGCATGACATTCTAAACTAGCATAAAATCATGACATCCTAAACTAACATGAACATAGATAAAATCATGGCATCCTAAACTATCATAAACATAATTAAAGCATGACATTCTAAACTAGCATCAAATCATGGCATAAACATAAATAACATCATGGCATAAGCATAAATAATATCATGGCATAAGCTTAAATAATATCATGGCATAAACATAAATAAAATCATGACATAAACATAAATAAAATCATGGCATAAACATAAATAAAATCATGGCATAAACATAAATGAAATCATGGCATGAACATACCTTCATAACATACTTTTCGTAAACATACTTTTCATGACATAATGCATAACATGAATGGATGCATGTGGTAATCGTGCATATATATATATATATATATAAGGATGCTTAATCTTGAAAACATGCTTTTAACATAATCATAACTTTCATTGGGCCCTGGCTTGTACCACATTCATTCATCATATGCGCGCATCCCTAAGTAAATACGAGGTAGCTAATCTCGACCTACTAGGGTAAGGACAGCTTCATCGGTAGTCCCGAACCATAAGGACAGCATCATCGGTAGTCCCGAACCGTGGACAGCAACATCGGTAGTCCAGAACCGTGGACCTTACTTAGGTCCGGTACAAGCCCATAAAATAAAATAAATGCTTTCATATGCTTCTTCATTCATCATCATTCATAGCATATTCATTCGTTCATCATTCTTTCATCATCATTATGCCTTAAAGGCATCATCATGCATAGCATATTCATTCATTCATCATACTTAACCTTCATTCATCATTTTCATTATTAGACATGGCATAGGTACACATCATTCATATAGCATGGCATACACACACAAGCATGACATACATTCATATCATTCATAAGACATGGCATACATACATATCATTCATACATCATGGCATACATACATATCATTCCTAAATCATGGCACATGTCTAAACATTCTATGACCTAACATATATTTCATGACTTATAAGCTAAAGGTTTAGTTAACATGGTATTCTTCCACCTTACTTAAGCATACCTCCTAATAACCTATACCCAAGCATCTTGGTAGGTTTAGCCCAACTCTAGTCCTAGGTTAGATCCTTGGCCGAAACTTCCAGGCCATGGAGGCATGGAGAAATTCCATTAAAACCCCAAATCAATTGCTTAAACCCTACCCATACCTTACCATTGGGCCATTGGGCCCTTACTTGAAATAAGTCCTAGCTTTCCACCCTAATAGGGTACTTGGCCGAAACCTATAGGGTATCTAGCCCATGTGAAACATTCACATAAACACCCTTCATCTCCCTTATATCATGATAAAACATAAAACATATACTTAGGGTTTAAAACCAACCTTACACATGGGTCCTTCATGTTGGCCGAAACCTTAGGGTACTCTAGGGTACCCCAAAAATTCCCAAAAATTATATTTACTTACTACACATCATAAGGGAACATTAATAAACATTATCAAGATTTTTGGCATAATTATAGACCCCAAAATCATCATGGCCGAAATCTACAAACCTAGGGTTCTTGGTTTTCTTTTCTTGTTGTTGGCCGAAACCCATAGGGTCTCTAGGGTACTCCAAAAATTTCCAAAAATTATATTTACTTACTAAACATCATAAGGGAACCTTAAACAACTTTATCAGGATTTTTTTGCATAATTATAGACCCCCAAATCATGGTGGCCGAAACCCACAAACCTAGGGTCTTGGATTTTCATTCCTTGTTGTTGGCCGAAACCCATAGGGTCTCTAGGGTACTCCAAAAATTTCCAAAAATTATTTTTACTTACTAAACATCATAAGGGAACCTTAAACAACTTTATCAGGATTTTTGACATAATTAGAGACCCCAAAATCATGGTGGCCGAAACCCACAAACCTAGGGTCTTGGATTTTCATTCCTTGTTGTTGGCCGAAACCCATAGGGTCTCTAGGGTACTCCAAAAATTTCCAAAAATTATATTTAACTCCTACACATCATAAGGGAACATTAAATAACATTATAAATATTTTTAGCATATTTATAGACTTCTAAATCATGCTGGCCGAAATCCATAAACTTAAGGACCTTGGTTTTTCTTTCCTTTCAACATAACATCCAAGAACTAACCCATATATCCTGCTAAAAATCATGGAAATCATAGATAACTATTATACCACAGGTGAGGGACTCTTACCTTGGGGTTTCTAAATTTTTAGACCTGGGATGGAGAGAAGGAAGAAGACTTGATGTCTCTTAACCACACCTAGTCCTTGAATCCTTGTAAGAACTTTAGATCTTGGGTGATGGAGCCTTGGTGGAAGCTTTTCCAAGGGGGAACTCTTCCTTAGAGTTTCGGCTAGAATGAGGAGGGAGGAGGGGAACAAATGCACTTGATGATGAAGAGAAGTAACCCCCCAAACCCCCTCTTTATAGCTCTATTAAAGAGGCAAATGAAGAGTTTTCCATGGCCCTTCATCTTCTTCTACTACTTAACCATCATCCACTTCCTTTCCTCATAAGAATTCCTTACTAGGTTAGTTGGTTAAAGCATTCATGGTTGTGCAAGAGGTCCAAGGTTCAATCCTTGGCCCATGCACCTTTATTTTTATTTTATTTTTATTTTATTTAAACCCCTTTTTCTTATTTTCGAAAATTCCCTTTTATTTCAAAAATTCCCCTAAAATCCCCCATAATTATGATAATATTCCTAAATAAAATTCTTTTATATTTATATAAAATTTACCTAATTAATACCCATTTTTGGAGCCCATTTAAAGCCTATTAGTACCTAATTTCTCGATTTAAGTAGGAAAATTAAGCTAAGACTTACCCCTAATCATGCTAATATGTCTAATTAAATCCTATTTATATTTATACTAATTTTTCCTAATCTATTTATATTTATACTAATTTTTCCCTAAAATCCAACAATAATTATGGTGCTAGAAAGGCCCATATAAGGCCCATTAGTACTTAGTTTTCTCAATTTAAATGAGAAAACACGGATTTTCTAGCCCAAAGTTCGTATCAATACTTCTAGATCCTTCAAAAATTATCTAAACATGCTCAATATTTTCATAGAATATTAAGAGAATTTTCCGAGTCGTTACATTTATGCCATGACAAATATATGCTAAATGGTCTTAGATGCTTATGTTCGAAGTAGAGCACTAAGTATGTTAATGTTTCGTGTGCTCGTTATTAAGTGATGAATGTTTTAGTGAGTAGAAAAGAGTCTTACTAAGCCTGTGTGCTTATAATCTTATTTCCTTATACCGCAGATCACGCAAAGGGACAGTAAGGAAGCAGTAGGAGGGCAAGAATGCATGTGTGTGGTAGTGACTTAGCCAAGAAAACAATATGTTTACTCGTCTTATTCTAGAACTTTACCTTTGCTACTTATGTGCTTGAATGATGACTTATGTGACTCTATGATATGATGCTAAGTATGACATGACATGATGCTAAGTATGACATGATATGATGCTAAGTATGAAGTTAATATGCCAAGTTCCCATGTCATCATGTTAGGAATGATAGTAGGTATAGGAAGGTGTAAGTTTAAAGTTTTCCGCTGCATTATGATGTCCACCTACCCTACCCATGTTAACGTAATGCCGCTTTATAGAAAGAAAAAAAAAGCGGGCGTTACAATGCTTACCTTATGTACCATGATCATGCAAGCACTATGAACAAGAATGATGTTTTATGTAAGCATGCCATGTTTTATGAATAAAGATAATGCGTATGCTTTTAAGGCATAATGATGCTATGCATTAAGTATGAACGATGAAAGGTCAAGTATGCTTTATGTCATGCTTCATGTAACAAGGTTATGTTATGTTTAAATATGCTATGAGTGTCCTATGAATGATGAAGCATGTGAAGTTATTTTACTTTATGAATGGGCTTGTACCGGACCGAAGTATGGGTCCAAGGGATGGGCACCTTAAGAACGCCCCGGTTTTGGACTACCGACTATGCTGTCCACGGTTCTGGGACTACCGAAGCTGTCCAACAGGGATGGGCACCTTAAAAATGCCCCGGTTCTAGGACTACCGTAGCTGTCCTTACCCTAGTAGGTCGAGACTAGCTACCTCGTATTTACTTAGGAATGCGTGCATATGATGTATGTATGTGGTACAAGCTGGGGACCCCAATGATGTGATGATTATGTTTAAGTATTTAAAAGTATGAATTTAAAATTTAGCATCCCTATGTATATGCATTTTGACTCATGCATTCATTCATGTTATGCATTATGCCATGACGGAAAATGTTTTATGTTAAGAATTATGCCATGATAGAAAATGTTTATGATTATGTTTTATGTTAAGAATTATGTCATGATAGAAAAATGTTTTATGTTTATGTTTGATGTTAAGAATTATGCCATGATAGAAAAGCTTTATGCTTATGATTTATGTTAAAGAACTATGCCATAATAGAAAATATTTTATGCTTATATTTTATGTTTCTCTCTATGCCATGTATCATGCCATGCTAAGTATGTTTTATGTTTATATTTATGCCATGTATCATGTCATGATAAGTATATTTTATGTTTACATTTATGCCATGTATCACGCCATGTTAAGAATAATTATGCTTATATTTATGCCATGTATCATGTCATGCTAAGTATATTTTATGCTTATGTTCTACGCTAGGAACTATGTCATGCTGAATGATTTTATATGCTTACGATTTATGTTAAGCACTAAGTTATGTTAATGTTTCGTGTGCATATGTTTATGTGACGAATGGTTTTAGTGAGTAGGAAAGCGTCTTACTAAGCCTATGTGCTTATAGTCTTATTTTTCTCATGCCGCAGATCAAGCAAGAGGACAATAAGGAAGCGGCAGGAGGGGCAAGAATGTGTGTGTGGTAGTGACTTGGTCAAGGAAAGACATACTTACAAGTCTTATGCTAAACCTAGGATGTTGTTGTCAAGAACAATTTACGCTTGCTACTTATGTGCTTAATGGATGACTTATGTGACTGTATGACATGATGTTAAGTATGATGCTAATATGCTAAGTTCCATGTCACTATGATAGGAATGATAGTTAGGTGCATGTATGTGTAAGTTTAAATTATTGTGCTGCAGTACATTGTTCACATGCCCTATGTATGTTAACGTAACGCCACTTTACAAAAAAAAAAAAGCGGGCGTTACAGGTTGGTATCAGAGAAGTTTGCTATCTCACTACACACACATCAAGCCTTCTTCCTGCAGCTTCCAAGTAAGTACCTCTATGCATACCTTATTTTCCTTTATGATTCTAAAATATGCAAGTATGGATGATACCTTATGATTCTAGAATATGCAAGTATGGATGATACCTTATGATTCTAGAATATACAAGTATGAATGATGCCTTATGATGGAAAGTATTTTAGGTTATGTAACTATGAATGATACATTATCTTATTTTTATGAAATCAAATATTTTAGAATTTGATATGCGGGTAGGAATAACAATAACTTATATTAGCCTTACTTGCCTTTTATATATGAGTGATAGCGAGCGAGAGTGATCTGTGGAAATTTAACTTAAGTAGCTGTAGTCATGTGGAATGAATATAGTAAATGATTGAGTGGTGGTGAAACGGAGTAAATTGAAAAAGAAGAGCAAGTAGATGTAAGAGGAGGAAGGTGTAAGTAATGAGGAGATTATCTGTATAAGTGTTATGACCGTCTAGAATTAAGAAGAGTTGTGAACCAAAGCAAGTTTGTACTGTTGATGAAAGACGTATAATAATATTTAGCGATGAGCCTAGAGTAAAGAGAGGATAGTGCTTTATTAATGCAGACTTATTAGCTATAGAATTAAGGGAGTAGAGTATTTAGTGTAGGTATTCTAAGAGATTATAGTAGTTATGAAATGAAGACTTAGTGATGTATATCTATTAGGAACAGATTAAGGTGTTAAGTTATTTGACTTTTTAAACAGATATATGTAGTAGTAGCAATAGAGTGATATTCTTGATATAAGAAAGAGAGAGGGTAAGAAATAGATATGTAAAAGAAAGAGTGATAGAAATCAGCGAATAGGACCTTAGCTATAACTCTGTATGAAGGAACTAGATGTTAATGTTATCAAAGGCAAGAGTGTAGTAAGAACTCTAGGTCAAGCAAACTTACTAAGTGAAACGATCTAATAAAGTATAGATTTTGGAAAAAGATTGATATAGGAATATTTTATAAATTCTTGTTAGAAAATAAATAATGAGAGAGAGTTTTGTAAAGAATAGTATTAGCTTTATGAAATTTGGTAAAGAATATATTGGATACTCGTTGCTTAAAAGTAAGGTTATAGAGAAGTATGATACGGAGATCATAAGAATGTGGTTTTTGTGATTAGAGTGGAGGAAGCATGACTGGTAAATGACAAAAGGTATTTGGATATGTGAAAGAAGACTAGGGAAAGATAGAATAAGCGAAAGTAGAGATGACCATGTAATAGAAAAATTTTGTAATGTGGAGAATGTGGTACATGTATATTGTGTGAGAAGTAATAAGAATATTTCCAGAGTTAGGAAATGGTGATCCAAGTCTTCAGAGAATCAAGCAGAGGATTCTGGAAGGAAAGGGCGATAGATTTCGTATCGCCGACGGGGGGAGAAATATTAACAGAAGCTCACGAAACCCCTTATTCGATACATCCGAGATCCACCAAAATGTATCAAGATTTGAAGGAGAAATTCTGGTGGTCCGGTATGAAGAGAGATGTGGCTCAGCATGTTGGTACTTGCCTGACTTGTCAACGAGTGAAAGCAGAACACCAGCGACCCGGAGGAGTTCTGCAGCCACTTTCAATCCCGGAATGGAAATGGGAAGATATCTCTATGGATTTCATTTCAGGACTTCCTAAGACTACGAACGGATATGATGCAATATGGGTAATAGTGGATAGGTTGACGAAGTCTGCTCACTTCTTAGCTATCAAGATGACTTATTCGATTGAGCAACTGGCTCAATTATATGCTAAGGAGATAATCAGACTTCATGGAGTTCCCAAGACCATCATCTCTGATAGGGATGATCGCTTTACCTCACATTTTTGGGAGTGCGTCTAGAAGTCCCTCGGCACTAAACCAAGGTTCAGTACCGCTTTTCACCCTCAGACTGATGGGCAAACTGAACGAGTGAATCAAGTACTGGAGGATATGTTGAGAGCTTGTGCTTTGGATTTCAAAGGAAGTTGGTGCTGATATCTATGTTTAGCGGAATTCGCATACAATAATAGTTACCAAGCCACTATCGGAATGGCACCCTATGAAGCCTTGTACGGGAGGAAATGTAGGTCTCCCATCTGTTGATACGAAAGTGGTGAAAAAAAGAAATGGGACTCAAGACGGATCTTATCGATGACACCACCAGAGCTATATAGAATATTCGACAATGGATTGAAGCTGCTCCGAGCCGGCAGAAGAATTATGCGGATGTTCGGCCTAGGCCACTGGAATTTGAGGTTGGAGATTTGGTATTCCTCAAGGTGGCTCCTATGAAAGGGGTAACGAGATTTCGGAAGAAAGGAAAACTAAGTCCGCGTTATGTGGGGCCGTACCCGATTCTGGAAAGAGTTGGCAAGGTGGCATATGAACTAGAGCTGCCTCAAGAGATGTCAGCTATCCACAACGTGTTCCATGTGTCGATGCTCAAGAAGTGTATCGTAAACGCAGATCAAGTGATCGAGCCACAGACGGTACAAGTTCAGGAGGACCTAAGTTTTGAAAGCCGACCTATCCAGATCTTGGATTAGGAAGTCAAGAAGCTAAGGAACAAAGAGGTGCCTTTAGTCAAGGTCCTATGGCAAAGTCAACGATTCGAGGAAGCTAC
This sequence comes from Boesenbergia rotunda, assembly GCA_024364735.1. Classification (NCBI taxonomy): domain Eukaryota; kingdom Viridiplantae; phylum Streptophyta; class Magnoliopsida; order Zingiberales; family Zingiberaceae; genus Boesenbergia; species Boesenbergia rotunda. Next base: position 346,306 of record JAGFNQ010007826.1, on the reverse strand, counting down.
CTGGGAACGCGAGGACGAGATGAGACGCAAGTACCCGGAGCTATTGTAGCGACCCGCCTTCTCTACCTTAGACGGATCGTTACTTTTCTCTACTTCTCAACTCTTTTACATGACTAAAAGTGCGGAAATCTTTTTTTTTAAAACTTTTAAATTCATCTAACAATTATATTCTAACTTAAGCAATCATGCATAATAACATATCACCCTTCTATCCCAAAAGCTCGCAAGATGATAAACATTGAAGCTTGCCTCGCCCAACTCAAACTGCAGGTATCAGTCGACTGATAGGCCTGAAATCAGAAAACTCAGGTTTCGGCAGTTGCTTCTCAGCTCCTCCATACCTATAATTTCGAGCCATATGGAATCATTGCACCATTTCTACACTCTATGACAGTTTTCAAATGAGTTTAGCCAATCAAAACGAATCCATAAACTTGAAATTTGGACTTTTGCGGAAGAAAATAAACTATTCAAGATATATGAACTTTAACACTAAAGTTTGTACCAATCTTGATTCCTATGTACTCATAACTCCAAATGCATGTTCTATAACCCTGCTAAAGCATTATAAAATGTGGATGCAACTTTTCTAAACATTTATAAGCAATAAAACTTAATTCAAAGAGAATTTGATACTATCTTGGCACATGCGTCTATTTTCTAACAAAGTATCAATATCTCCATCTACTCACATTTCTACTCATCCAATGCAAACATAAGAATATATAAGCTAAATGAAATGACATGGAATCTTTACTCTAAGCAATTGAGCATGTAAAACTATCCAAAACTTAAATGTTCGCTAAACTCCATAAAGCAAGAACTTGCAATTCAAATGTACTATAACATTGTGAATTAAATAACTAAATTGTCTCGTGCCAAAGATCTCTCCATACTCAACCACCACACACACACTCTACTCAGCACCGCCTCGTCGTCTTCCTTCAGAATTGCTTGCCTTTACCTTTATCTGCAATAAGAGGAAATACAACTAGTAAGCAAAAAGCTTAGTAAGTACTATCTAGCTCACAAAAACTCGAAATATGCAAACATGCTTCTAGATCAAACTGAACATCATATGAGATACTAATATGCTTGAAAGAAAACTACAAACATGTATAGCTCAAAACATGCATACTCAAGCAATAATAAATCTCAATTTACTTTTCTTGGCTCAACTTGAAACTTTAGCTATTCTTTAACTTTTTGAAAACTTTCTTAAACTTTCGAAACTTTGCTAAAGCATATACTTGAAAATACTAATCACTTGGATCCACTGAAGACGTAAGTACCATCTCATGCGCGTTCCCTAAAAGGTTGGGGTAGCGAGCCACCAATCCTAATAGAGCAGACCTTGGTCTACCAGGGCCAAGACCTTGGAATTGGACACCTAGATTTCTTTAACGACGCCCTTGGACGCCGGGTACTGGCCTTAGAAAATAAAATAGCTTTTCTTTCTTTTCTTTCTTATCTGCAAATGCCTTGGCATTTTCTCGAGCACCTTGCGTGCTAAAATCCCTAAGTCTTGACTTTTGGGGATTTCTTAAGGCCTTGGCCTTTTCTTTTCTTATCTTTATCTTCTCTTTTCTTTTCTCATAGCTTTTCTTGGTCCCTAATCTCATATAGGGCACTCAATAAAATATATAAGCATATAATGAACTAAGATCACATGCAAAACTTAAACAAAAAGGAAATATCTCTTTTTAAAAACTTTTAAAGGAAATTCTTGCGGAAAAACCGCCTCTTACTGCAGGTGAGCAGTACTTACATTGATATCTTGGACTTACAACCAAGATTGACGTATAGAGCTCGGTAGAAACTTGAGATCTCGGAGAATTCTTCGCACCTACGCGTTCCTCTCGTCGCGGGGATCCCGAATATAGGAATATCTCTTGGAGGAGAGCTTTGGCCGGCCCTCTAGGGCTTGGTGTGGCGTGCGCACAAAAGAGGAGAGGGAGAGGGGTCGGCGCAACTTGGGAGAGGGAGAGGGTTTGAGAGAAAATAAAACTTCTCTCTTTAATTATCTATTTATACCTATGGGGCGGATTGACCTAACTACACCTTAAATATAGTTCTCTCCATCCTTTGCTGTGCTTGATACCCTAGCCCAACTGGTCGTGCGCGCTCTTGGTCTCGTGGTGGTCGCGGGTTCGAACTCCGGCTGCCCTTAAGTGGTTTTTCCATTTTCTTTTCTTTCTCTTTTTTTTTTAAAATACTAAACGGACTCGGAAAATTCCATAAAAATATTCTAAAAATTCCTAAAAATATCTAGAATATTTCTAAACCATTTTTAAATAATTCTAAGGACTTTAAGAACTAAAAATGGAAATTTTGGGGCGTTACAGCTATTCTAAGTTCGAGGACGAACTTTCACGAGGTATGGGGGATTGTAACGACCCAGAAAATTTTCTCAATATTTTATTTAAAATATTGATCATATCTAGATAGTGTTTGAGGAATCTAGAGATACTAGTATGAATTTTAGCCTAGTTATCCATGATTTTCCCATTTAAATTGAGAAGCTAAGTACTAATGGGCCTTATACGGGCTTTTCTAGTACTATGGTTATTAGTGGATTTTAGGTAGAATTTAATATAAATATAGATGGGTTTTAATTAGGAATATTAGCATAATTATGGGTGACTCTTAGGGGAATTTTCGAAATTAAAAGAAAAATAAAAAAATAAAATGAAGTAAAAATAAAGTGCATGCACCAAGGATTAAACCTTGGACCTAGTGTATCACCATGCATGTACTAACCAATTCACCTAGCAAGGGAGTGCTAGTAGAGGATGAAGTGGATTTTGGTTAAGGCTTAGGGAAAATGAAAAGTCATCAAGGGAAGAGACATCATGACTCTTCACTTGCCCTCCTTAATGTGGTATAAAGGAAATGAGAGAGGGGGCATGGAAGTTACTTTTCTTCCTTCTTCTACCAAGTCCACTCTTCTTCCTCCTCCTTCCTCCTTCTAGCCGTAACCCACAAGGGGATTTTCCCTTTGGAAAAGCTCCACAAGAAGGCCTCATCTTCAAGATCTAAGTGTTTTCCACAAGGCTACAAGGGCTAGGGGTAGCCTAAGGTCAAAGAAGTTCTTTCGGTTTCTCTATATTCAAGGTGATAAATCAAGATAACCCAAGGTAAGACTCCCTCACCTGTGGTATGAAAGTTCTCCTTGATGTTTATCATAATATGAAGTTTCGTTTGGGTTTTATGTCGAGAAAAACCATGAACTTGGCCATATAACCTTCGGTCACCATGCTTTTGGGTTCAAAAATGATGTTAAAAATCTCACTCATGCTTTCTAATGTTTTCTCATGATGAATAAAGAATAAAATAGGATTTGGAGAATTTTTGGAGTACCCTAAGACCCTCTAGGGTTTCGGCCACCACCATGGTTCCATGGTTAGGGTTGGATCTAACCCTTCAAGTATGTATCTTGTATATCCTCATGATACAAGGGAGGTTGAGGGTGATTTATGTGAATTTTCACATGGCCTTGTAACCCTACAAGTTTTGGCCAAGATGGGTTTTGGGGCAAGGAGTTAGGGCTTACTTCATGTTTGGGTTCCAATGGCTCCTATGGTATGGTATGGATGGTGTTAGATGATTAATTGGAAATTTTATGAATTTTTTTCCATGTACCCATGGCCCTTGCAGGTTTTGGCCAACCCCAAGAAGTAGGGCTAGGAGTTAGGGTTAGCCCTAATCATGAGCCCGAGTAGCTTCCTATGTCCTTATGGGTAATGTATGGTCTTTCCTTTCCTTATGCTATCTTACATGTCACTTGAATGATAGAACCCCTTCCTTACAAGTTTCGGCCAAGCAACTTGATTGGGTTTAGGTGGAGTTAGGGTTTCAAGAATGATTGTTTATGACTTATTATGATGTGTATATATATAGGTTCAAGCATGTGGTAGAAATTATGTTACCTCTAACCCTAACTTTAAGTGTTATGTTCATGTTTGGTATGTTATGCTAGATGTCATGCTTAGTAGGGTTTGATCATGAATGTCTTATGTTCTATGCCATGCACTTAGATAGCACGTAGCATGTTATAGGAGTCCTACCCATGTATGCTTGTGATAGATACTATGCTTATGTATGCCATGCAATGCTTACCTTATGTATCATGATCATGCAAGCTCTATGAATTAGGATGATGGTCTATGTAAGCATGTCATCTTCTATGAATACAATGCAATGCTTACCTTATGTACCATGATCATGCAAGCACTGTGAACAAGAATGATGTTTTATGTAAGCATGCCATGTTTTATGAATAAAGATAATGCGTATGCCTTTAAGGCATAATGATGCTATGCATTAAGTATGAACGATGAAAGGTCAAGTATGCTTTATGTCATGCTTCATGTAACAAGGTTATGTTATGTTTGTTAGTATTGTGAGAGAAGTGTCCTAAGGCAATCGCCTTATGAATGTAATCATTTATTTTAATAAATGAATATTCACTATTTGAGTATACATGTTTGTGTAATTGATTGAGATCTTAAACTCATTTACTGAATGTCCGCAATATAATTCACAGCATGAGAGAATTTGTGATGAATTGACAACTAGTGATTATCTCTACATGTGCAATTGTGAAGTATTGAAATTGTCCCTAGTCGATGAATTGATAAATACGGACACTATCAATTCTGTTGAGACTAGCATGGGTTATTCTCTAATCAGCTGATTCTCACTGGCTGGTGACATTGGGATGTCCGGAGATAAACATGAATGCTAGTTAAGGGAACTAGTTCATTGGAGTGACTGGCTGTAAAACTTCATATGGTAGTCTACATATAGACATGTCAATGAAGTTTTGACTGCAGCTTAAGTGCGATGTTCCTCTGACTTGCGGTGTTCAAGTCATCTTGGTCATGAAGACTTATACTTTGACATCTTAAGCAAGCGTCTCCAAGGAGGTGTGGACCCAAGATGATTGGGTATAAGCCGAAGTGCCCGAAGATGTTTAATCAACCTACAAAGGATTCACCACTCCTTGCGAGGAGATGTATAACCGAGGCCTATCATCGGATTGTTACTCAAAGCCTCTGGCCAGAGCATGACATGTTCAGAGTATGAATCTCTTAAAGACATGAGAGTAATTAGAATCCGTTGGACGAGAAAGACATTACTTGGGCTAGGTGTGACGTAGTCAGCCTAGTGGGGACTGACACACATAGACCATATCCTGAACCAAGTGGGTATAAGATGGTGAAGGGAATGAGGCACGATTCATTAGAGCTGCTGAAGGGTTTCAAAATAATTTCTGAGGTCAACCGTTGATCTTTCGATTAATTGGGGATCATGATGTACTACTAGGTGCCACTCATGATCGTTCTATAATTGATGAATTATAGACGACCAACATAAATCGAAAGCTTATTTAGTCACACACACTACGAGTAATCCGAGGGATTTAAAACGAATTGAAAATTGGATTTTTCGATCAAGAGAGATAAGTCGAATCTGAATTTTTCAGAGACGCATCGGAAGCATAAAATGGCTAAGTCTTTTTAAGACTTATTGAACGAGTTAAATGAGTTTAATTCGTGAAGTCGGGGCTTGGGTTTGGCCGGCCAAAGAGGGTCCCCACCCTCTTTGTTTGGCCGGCCAAATTAAAAGGGGGAGAACCGAATTTTTTGGTTCAAATTATAAAATAAACCGCACGTGGTTTGTTTTATAAAATTATGGATAAAGAAATTTATATAAAGAAATTTGTATAAATAAATTTATATAAAGAAATTTATATAATGAGATTTATTTTTCATGGAAATTAAAATAAATCTTGGATTGGTTTATTTTATTTTATAAAATCGATAACGGATTGATTTACCATGATAAAGAAATTTATATAAAGAAATTTATATAAATAGATTTATTTTTCATGGAAATTAAAATAAACCTTGGATTGGTTTATTTTATTTTATAAAATCGATAACAGATTGATTTACCATGATAAAGAAATTTATATAAAGAAATTTCTTTCCAAAATAAAAGGGGAGACATGGTTGTTTTTATTATAAATTAAGTTATAATAAAAACTTGGCATAACAGAATAATTCATAGAAAAATTTATAAGATAAATTTCATATGAAAAATTTATTCCGTTAAGAGGAGACTTGGCGATTAAGAGGCTACTATATAAAGGTACCAAGGCAAGGCTTGGAAATTAATTCAAGAGATCAAGGATTCTTGCCTAGCCTCTCTCCCTCTCCCTCCTCTAGTGGCGCCGGCCCTAGAGGCCCTCCTTTTGGTTGCCGTGAGCTTCCACCACCAAGAAGAGGCCGAAGAAGAAGAAGAAGCGGGCGCGACTCCTTCCTTCCTCCCGGAATCTTGATTCCGTTCTTCGTTTGGTGGTTAGTCTTTCCATCTCTCTCTTGGTATTCTTGTCGTGCTTTTGGAGAATCTAGTAGTTCTTGTCGGCACAAAACTTGTGGCTTTGCAAAGTCATCCTGAAGAAAACTCGACGTGGACGCGAATAGAGGCGGAGCTTCCAAGGGACGCTACGGTAGGATCTCGTCCCTTTCTATGAGTTACGCGAGGTATTAAGTAAATTAGTTTACTTTCTGCAAAATCTTAAATGTATGATCATGTCTCCACAACATAAGGTTACATGCTAGATACGTGGTTAAAATAATTTGAGAAATTATTTATGCTAAACCTTCCGCTGCACGTAATTAAATTTTAAAATTACAAACCCGTATCCATGTCAACATGCACCCGGTCCCAACAATGTTTAAATATGCTATGAGTGTCCTATGAATGATGAAGCATGTGAAGTTATTTTACTTTATGAATGGGCTTGTATCGGACCGAAGTATGGGTCCAAGGGATGGGCACCTTAAGAATGCCCCGGTTTTGGACTAACGACTATGCTGTTCACGGTTCTGGGACTAACGAAGTTGTCCAACAGGGATGGGCACCTTAAGAACACCCCAGTTCTGGGACTACCGTAGCTGTCCTTACCCTAGTAGGTCGAGACTAGCTACCTCGTATTTAGTTAGGGATGCGCGCATATGATGTATGTCTGTGGTACAAGCCGGGGCCCCCAATGATGTGATGATTATGTTTAAGTATTTAAAAGTATGAATTTAAAATTTAGCATCCCTATGTATATGCATTTTTACTCATGCATTCATTCATGTTATGCATTATGCCATGACGAAAAATGTTTTATGTTTATGTTTTATGTTAAGAATTATGCCATGATAGAAAACGTTTATGATTATGTTTTATGTTAGGAATTATGCCATGATAGAAAAATGTTTTATGTTTATGTTTGATGTTAAGAATTATGCCATGATAGAAAAGGTTTATGCTTATGATTTATGTTAAAGAACTATGTCATAATAGAAAATGTTTTATGCTTTTGTTTTATGTTTCTCTCTATGTCATGTATCATGCCATGCTAAGTATATTTTATGTTTATATTAATGTCATGTATCATGTCATGATAAGTATATTTTATGTTTACGTTTATGCCATCTATCACGCCATGTTAAGAATAATTATGCTTATATTTATGCCATGTATCATGTCATGCTAAGTATATTTTATGCTCATGTTCTACGCTAGGAACTATGTCATGCTGAATGATTTTATATGCTTACGATTTATGTTAAGCACCAAGTTATGTTAATGATTCGTGTGCATATGTTTATGTGACGAATGGTTTTAGTGAGTAGGAAAGCGTTTTACTAAGCCTATGTGCTTATAATCTTATTTTCCTCATGCCGCAGATTAAGCAAGAGGACAATAAGGAAGCGGCAGGAGGGGCAAGAATGTGTGTGTGGTAGTGACTTGGTCAAGGAAAGACATACTTACAAGTCTTATGCTAAACCTAGGATGGTGTTGTCAAGAACAATTTACGCTTGCTACTTATGTCCTTAATGGATGACTTATGTGACTGTATGACATGATGTTAAGTATGATGCTAATATGCTATGTTCCATGTCACTATGATAGGAAAGATAGTTAGGTGCATGTATGTGAAAATTTAAATTATTCCGCTGCAGTACGATGTTCACATGACCTATGTATGTTAACGTAACGCCGCTTTACAAAAAAAAAAGTGGGCGTTACAAGAATTGTATTGCTCTTATTGCAGGTAAAGTTCTAGACAAAATAAAGAAGAAAAAGCCACAATCGATATGCAAGTCTGATTCCGAATCGGAATCTAACGAAGATGGCATCAACTGCCCAGAGCTAGTCAAAATAGCTCGGAATTATTACAAGATGATCATGGACAAAGAATGAAAAAGAAGATGGTTCAATCAAAGGATGATCCGACTGAGCCAAGCACGAGTCAAAAGGGCAAGACAAACATCACCTATTTTGGGTGTAACAAGAAGGGCCACTTCAAATTGGAGTGTCCCAACTTGAAGGAGGCCAAGAAGTCACAAAGAAAGAAGGTGCTCCAAGCTACGTGGGATGAGTCATCTTCAGAGGACGAAGAAGAACTACCTCACTCCAACCTCCTCGAGCTAATGGCATCGAATGAACTCGACATCGAGTCCGAACCAGAGCCGGAAGAAAGACATGCAACCGCAACACTTTCAATTTCAGAAGATGGCCAAATCATTGTAAGGGGTTTTCCTAAATCAGATTTATACGACCTAATTTCATTGTAAGTTGGCTAAAGCCAATGCCAAGGTTGAGTCCCTCCAAAAGAAGGTAAAAGCCCTTAAGGAGGAGGCTAAGCCAAGCTTCTTGATTGAGACTGTTTAGGAAGGAACCTCAAATCAAGTCCTGAAGGATCGTCTAGGCGTGCTAGAGGGGGGGGGGTGAATAGCACTTTTTCGGATTGTATCTCTACAAATTCGTTAGCGCAGCGGAAATAATATGCAAATGAAAATAAGTACAATGCTAACAATGATCATTTACTTGGTATCCACCTAGATGGGTGACTAATCCAAGGATCCACGCCGCGAGCACCACTTCACTATCGAAAACTCTCCTTCAGGTGGAGAAACCTTTACAACGGTGATTTTCCTCTTTACAAAATGAAGTAGAATGTGAGAGGAAGTAGAAAGCACTCTTCAGACGAGCAGCACTTCGACGTTGTATGGAACCGTATCGTTCACGTGCAAAAAGGTGCTCCTTTTATAGGTGAACAGGACAAACTCGTAGTCTGTCCAACCCCGCACCAGTCGATTGTCCCAAGGGCAGTCAACTAGTCTAGCATTAATTGCTAGACAATGGCTAGTTTTTGGGGTATACCAGTCGACTGCCCCAAGGGCAGTCGACTAGTCCGAGTTCGATAACTCTCTGTGAGTTTTGACAGTCGACTGGCCCTGGGCCAGTCGATTGCCCTGCCTCTCAGCCTAGTTTCAGCCACTCCGGACCTTCTCCTTCACATGTGCCTTCAGGTCTGCTCCCTTGTCTTGCCTCTTGAAGTCCTCTTCCTCTGGCTATCGTCCCTCGGATGCGCAAGCAAGCCTTCCCTTGGCTTGCCTCCATGCCACCCTTCACGTGTGCCCTTAAAGTCCACTTCCCGGCTTGCCATTGGAGCTCTCCTCCCTCGGCTCTCGTCCCTCGGATATGTCCACCATGTATGATTCTCCAAGTCCTGCAAACTCAATCACACACATCAAATACAACATAACACTCTAACCTTAAACATATTCAACCACGCACATCAAAACCATGACCTTCCAATCATTTAAGGGTCGATTGCCTCAACAATCTCCCCCTTTTTTATGCGTGGCAATATGTTTAAGTTTAGAGATAAATAACAGCCAACAACAGCAATAACAAGAGATAGCAATTTAAAAAGCATAAGACATAGTAACCCTAAGAGGTAACCTCCCCCTTAATCCATGTCTTCTCCCCATTTTCAATTCTACTCGTAATCCAAGTTAAGATTACACTTATCACTAACCATCATAAAAAATGTAAGACATATTAAAACCTAAGAGGTAACCTCCCCCTTAATCCATGTCTTCTCCCCATTTTTAATCATTCAAGGTCTAAGTGAGAAAGAAAACCTTAAACCATCCATTCCAAGTTAAAATTCTAACTTAAACTACTCATTCTCCCCCTTTAACACCATCAAAAGGATTGCCTCAAGCAACCCAACCCTATGGCATCAAATGAATGAATAATGGATTTCTAAAATTTCTCACAGTAGCTAAAAACAGACGTGCCCGTCGACTGCCCCTAGGGCAGTCGACTGATACGTTATCAGTTTTAATTTTCAGGGTTTCTGCCGAATTTCAGAAACCTCCAGAAAAATTTCAAAAATTGTAAAATTTTACAGGCATGTTTGGAATGATATACTCTATCTAGGAAAAATATTAGTCCATATAAAATTTCAAACATGCATGACTTTTGATAAAAATCCAAACTCTTTGAAAACCACTACATTTTGTATCAAACTTACAATCTAGTTTTGCAATCATATGACTTTTAAAAGCATGACAAAGCATATAAAGCATAAAATGGTTTTCAAATGTTTAAAATGTCCAACTATAATCTTTGGGCAAAGTGTCCATTGATTAAACACTTGTCTTCCCCATAGTTGGTCTATTTTTCATATTTTGATACTTCTAATGGTTCAACAATGTGCACAAGCACAAGTGAGCCAAATGTATCATCCTAATGGATCAAGCACCCTTTTTCAAATCGAATATCGCCAAGTTCATCCTACACTTCCACAAAACACATTCCAAGGCCTCTTCTTAAGGATGTAAACTCCGATTCGGGAAGAGGCTTGGTAAAGATGTCGGCTAGGTTCAACTTTGATTCAACATAGTGTAGTTCTATGTCTCCCCTTGCCACATGGTCTCTAATGAAGTGATGTTTCACTTCAATGTGTTTTGTCCTAGAATGGTGAACCAGATTTTTGGTCAAGTTGATTGTGCTTACATTATCACACAAGACTTTGACCTTGGTGTAATGTAACTCATAATCCTCTAAGGTTTGCATGATCCAAAGGAGTTGGGAAACACACCCACCTATTGCCACATATTCCGCTTCCGTTGTTGATAGGGCAACGCATGGTTATTTCCTACTACTCCAACTAACTAAGGAAGACCCAAGAAATTGACACCCTCCACTAGTACTCTTCCTATCTAGCATACAACCCGCATAGTCTAAGTCGGTGTATCCAACTAGATCAACACTAGGGGTTCTAGGATACCAAAGTCCGACATTGAGGGTACCTTTAACATAGCTTAGGATCCTCTTAACTACAACCAAATGGGAATCTCTGGCACAAGATTGGTACCTTGCACACATACCTACCAAAAAAAGTATGTCGGGTCTACTAGCGGTTAGGTATAGGAGACTATCAATCATGCTCCTATATTGCTTAGAGTCTACCATTTATCCTTCAAGGTCACTATGCATTTTCACATTGGTTCCTATGGGTGTAGATGCTACTTTAGCATTTTCTAAACCAAATTTCTTTAACATTTCCTTAGCATATTTGGTTTGAAAGACATGTGTACCTTCATTAGTTTGCTTAACTTGAAGACCTAAAAAGAAGGTTAACTCTCCTACAAGGCTCATCTCAAATTCATCTTCCATACACTTGATGAACTCTTGTAAGAAGTCATTATTTGTTGACCCAAAAATGATATCGTCTACATAGACTTGGGCAACAATTATGTCCTTATCCTTAGATTTTAGGAACAAAGTAGGGTCAATTGTTCCTCGCCTAAACCCCTTAGACACTAAAAATGAAGAAAGCCTTTCATACCAGGCCCGGGGAGCTTGTTACAATCCATATAAGGCTTTTCCTAATTTGTAAATATGTCTTGGATAGTTAGGGTCCTCAAACCCGGGGGGTTATTCTACATAGAGCTCTTCCTTAATGATCTCATTAAGGAATGTCGACTTCACATCCATTTGGTGAAGTGTGAAACCTATGTGAGCAGCATAGGCTAGTAGAATTCTAATAGATTCTAACCTAGCTACGGGGGCATAAGTCTCATCATAATCTAATCCCTCAACTTGGTTAAACCCCCTAGCTATCAATCTAGCCTTGTTCGTAGTGATTTTGCCTTGGTCATCTAGTTTGTTCCTAAAGACCCATCTTGTGGGTACAATGGTGAAGTCATTGGGCCTAGGAACTAACTTCCAAACTTCACTCCTCTCAAATTGATTTAGCTCTTCTTGCATGGCTAAGACCCAATCCACGTCTCCTAATGCTTCATCAATGGACTTGGGTTCAAATTGAGATATTAGAGCTATTTGACTAGTTTGATCCCTAAAATAGGACCTAGTCCTTACTCCTTGAGTTACATCACCTACTATTTGGTCAATAGGGTGATCATGGTGATGTCTCAAGGGCCTAGAGGTTGTGGGTTCATGTACTCCTTCTACCTCATCCTCTAGGGTACTTCTTACTCCCCCTTGATCATTGCCCTCCAACTGTAGGTCTTGGATTCTTTGGGCAAGGGGTTGGACCTCTTCTATATCCTTATCAATTGAGGCCTTTCTAGGGTAGGTACTAGTTGTTTCATCAAACTTAACATTTTAGGACTCCTCAATCACTTTTGTCCTCTTGTTGTAAACTCTATAACCCCTACTAGTTAATGAGTACCCTACTAAAATCCCTTCATCGGCTTTTGACTCATACTTCCTTAGGTCATCTTTGGTATTTAAGATGTAGACTTTACATCCAAAGACCCTAAAGTAGTGGACTTGTGGTACCCTTCCATTCCATAATTCCAAAGGTGTTTTTCCTAGGAACCTATGTACCAATACCCGGTTTTGAATATAACAAGCGGTGTTAACCGGTTCGGCCCGAAAATAGCTAGGAAGGGAATATGCATTAAGCATAGTCCTAGCAGCTTCTTGTAGGGCTCGGTTTCTTCTCTCAACTACCACTACAAGAATTTTTGCAATCAACAACACCCAATCGACAACGTTTTTTAAGAAAAACGTTGTCTTTTTTTGTTTTACAACGTTTTTAGTGAAAAGCGTTGTCTATGTGTTTTACTTTTTAATAACGACAACGTTTTATAATGATGCGATGTGCTTAGTGTTGTGGTTTCGGATGAAAGACAACGCTGTTACAAAAGCGTTCTTTAAAAGCGTTGTCGTATTTCCCGCTAAAATAAAAAACACATCCCCTCCCTCCACCTCGCTCATTGCCAACCCTCGGCGGCTCGCGAAAAATCTCTCCACGCTTCTTTTCTCCACGAAATATCTCCCTCCACCTCCCTCCACCTCCCTCATTGCCACCTCCCTCGTCCTCTCCTCTCCACGAAAAATCTCTCCGCGCTTCATTGCCACCTTCAAATCTCTCTGCTCCCCTTCGCGATGTTCTCCTTCTCCTCCGCATCTCCCTCCCCTTCCAGCATTTCTAAGCTCCCCAATCCCCTCTTCACTTCCTCCACCTCCATTTCCCGAGCCGCCTCCCTCATCCGCCGCACAAGACTCCGAGCCGAAGCCGGATCTGACGGCGTAGACACCACCGCCACTACAAGCGGCTAGGAAAACCCTCCAGAAACGCCGACAAGCATCGGAGGCAGAAATCAAGCTTCCATCCCCTCCGTCGTCCCAATCAGCGACAAGGACATCAAAAAGGTATCTTTTGCGCTCGATTTCTCCATTTCCCCCCTCTTTGCTGATCTCGCGGCTTCGGTTCCATGTCTGCAGGTTGTTCAGAAGACGGCGGTGACCTTCGCGCCTAGGGCTTCCACCGCGACCAAGAACCCCGCTGTGCCTGGAACAGCGCTCTACACTGTGTTCGAGGTGCAGGGCTACGCTTCCATGTTCCTCGGCGGAGCCCTCTCCTTCAACCTTATATTTCCGTCCGATGAGCCGGATATTTGGAGATTGATGGGGATGTGGTCCATTTGGATGTTCAGTATGTTCTGCTTCACTTTTCCGATTGGCACATCTCGCTCATTTCATATCGAGTTCGTTCGTTCGATTTTAAAGAGTATCACATGTTATCCTGCAGCTATACCTTCTCTTAGAGCGAGGGATTGCTCCAAGAACGAGAAGGAAGCTCTCAACTATCTGTTTCTTCTCATTCCGCTTCTGAACATCGCGATCCCCTTTCTCTGGAAGTCGTTTGCTGTGGTGTGGTCTGCGGATACTGTTGCCTTCTTTGCTATGTATGCCTGGAAGGTAACACTTCCCCATCTTTCAAATATCCTTTTTCCTGATATCTAGAATATTTAACCATTCGTCAATCCACAGCTCGGTTGGCTTCAGAGATCGGAGTGAGGGAACACAATGGACCGATTAAACTGGAATTGCACACATACAGTTTCATGATTTTGGAGTATGGTTAAATGAATTTAATGGAACTACAATGTCAGCTTGATTTGTTTTCGGGATTATTTTTCTTGATAAAATGATGAGATATCCATATTTAAGAAAAACTAGGGCTTTTGCTTTTTTTTCCTAAAATTCTTGTTATCATATTTTTCCGATCTAAGAAGAATTTGCAGCCTAGAAGCCTTGAGTTCCCATTTATGGCTAATCATTTGATGATTTTTGTTAGTTTAGTTGATCATATTGATAAAATAAATCTAGATCGGATCGAAGCGAGCATGTTTATTCTTTCGAGATAAATTTGTTTGCCTCGTGGGTTTTCCTCTTTTCTTTCTCTAAACTCTAGGAACGAAGTTAATTAGGGTTATCTTATGATCTGCCTAATATTGTATCTTGCATGTCCATAACTAAAACTCTAAGGAGAAATTGTGTTTACAACATATACATGTGTTCTGTGATGGATTTTCACTTGTCTTATATTTCCTTCTGAGTAGTATTATTCATGCATTTGAAGTTGTCAAGTACCTTTACCATTTTTTTATTTGTTTACCTAGATAGATCACATCTATGATCATCAAGTTTGATTAAAAATTGTATTAAATGATATTCATTAATTCGAAGCTTTGTTCACTTTGCATGCAATGTGATCACTCTACATACCATCCTTGTATCAACCATGTGGATATAGATGGCAACTTGAATGAGGGTATCCTTGTTCACATTAACGTGGGCATGAGTCTTTTAAGGTGTCAACCACTCTTCTAATTGGACAGAAATCTCTTTAGATTTCATAAGACAATGAGACTCCTCACCATTAGCAGATAAAATCTGCTCATCAAGGTTCCTAATAAGTAATTGAAAGCTCATAGCATTAGCACAAACACATTATTTGAAGAGAATATTTGCACACTTGAGCCTGGACCTTCAGGTCGAGTATTCTTTGAGAGACATTGGTAACTTTGCCTTTTCTTGAATGATGGTTTAAGAGATATAATCTCTTTTCGGGCATATATATGTAGCATTTCCTCTTTGCCAATGAGAAATCAATCCCCTATAGCAACTTATCAGACAACAAAACAATTTTTTAAAAAATATATCTATTAATAGATATTGATGAGAATTAATATACACGTCTAGATTTGTATCATTATACAAACCAAGATTTAAAGCCAGTTATCCAATGCCATGCATGCTTTTACCTACAAGGGAAATTGAAGGCACTGTTTAAGGTAATTTCTGTTGTAAACCTATAGTGTCGGTTCCTTTCCACCAAGTTGTATTTCATCTAGAGTTGCATCACAGTTTTAGCCAAAGCAGATACGTTGTTGTGTGATATGGTAGATATATTGGAGACTAAATATGGATAGCAGTTGTACAGAGCAAAAAAGAACAACATCTAACATGAAATATAGGAAATGATAATTTTGTTAACATAAGGATATAAAGCCAAACTTTGTTGAATGTGTTGTTTCTTTTAGGATATATACAGATTTATGTTTGTATTAACTATTAAGGGATTCAAGTTAGCCAAAAATTAAGTTTCTTCTTTGGTTTTCCTCCTTGACAACTCATATTTAGTATTAACAACACCTACTGTATACTTGTATTACCATGTCTAGTTCAGTTTCCTTTGTAGGAAGCATGCACTGTTTATGGTTAACATTAGTTCAATCAAGAGGAGTAGTTTTAGTATCAAAATAGATCTTTATTGTATGGTATGATAGATAAATTGGAGACCCAATATGGATAGCAGTTGATGTAGTAATGCTGTTAACAAGAAGCATAAGTAATGTTGTTAACAAGAATATGAAGCCAAATTTTATTGCATATTTGCATGTATTATTTCTTTCAGATATATGATTGATACAATATGTTTAAAAAAGAATTGTTCACAAAAACAGGTCGTGTTCACAGTATTAATTTGTCTGTGTTCACAGTTCACAAAAACAGGTTACTCTCGTGATCAAATTGATGAGGTTCGGGCCGAGTTGATGGAGTGCATTCAAGATCATATTTCTGAATAGGTTTGGAATCATACAAGATCATTATTCTATTTAGATTTAAGTTCATGGAATGATGTTTTTTTTAGGCAGTGTTAAAGGATAGTTATGAGATCGAGCTTCAGAAGTTGGCCCCAATCGCGGATTGATTATGAAACTTGTGAATTGAAAAACTCGTGAAACTCTTAAGTGATTGATGATGTGTTGTAAAACTTGTGAGTTTGGAAAACTTGTCACATGTAGTGAAAGGATGTTTGCTTGCATTAATATACAAGTACAAGATATCTATATAATAGTTATCAGTGTAAATTTTCTAGCTTTTGTAATCTTCTGTCAGTGTAATATATAGGAGGAAGATGTTGACCTGTTAGTTGAGCATGTAGATGCTACAAACTGCAAACGAGCATGTCTCTACCTCACAAGTCCATCTAGGTATGCTTTATATTCTTTTGTAGTTGTAACATATGGAGGTATGTGAAGCAGTCTTATTTGTGTTAATGCAGATATTTCACTAACTTTATTTGATACCATTAGATATTTGTTACCTGCAATGCACCTTCTGTTTTGTCTATATATTGCTGTTACGGGAGGGTTGTGGATGATTGGTGTTCAAAATATTTCATGTTTGCTTCTTAAAATGAATATGCTGTATAAATTATTATTGAATTCAAATTCCTTTTTTTAGCTCATTTTCAGAAATGTTATTGTCCCCTAGCAGTTTGGAAGCCCAACTTAAGTTGAATATGTTGACAAGTTTTGATGCTACTTCATAAACAAGCTTTAGCTCAGCTACAAGCTTATTCACCATGCTTTAATGGTACTTTAGATTTTCAAAACATGATCATTTGATGTTTGGGAATTGTTTAAATATGAAATAGTATGACAATCGCAATATATATCAGAAGAAACAGATATATGGATTTGAAATAATGGTATATGTATATATAGCTTTTTTTCATTGTTTGGTTAAATTCTGTTATGATGCATGATGCATAGTCACCTTTAGTTGTAGGCAAAACCTATAGCAGAATTCTGTATTAACCAGCGTTGCAAGGCGTACATTTTGAATAAAGCCTAGATATATACTTGGCAGAATAAAATGTTTACTGGGAGACCCAATTGATGAATATTGGTTGTACACTCATATAGTATTCACATGCTTTTCTAACTGCCCCTTCCTAAAAAAATAGAAATTAAGCATTCAGCAAAAACAAACTTTCAAGTCCCTTTACAGCTCTAGGGAGATGTACATAAATTTTGTACAATAAATATTAGAAGTGTATTCGTCTGGAATCTTGTTATACTGAATGTTTTTTTGCATGAGTTCATATAGTTATTTTGCCAAGTTCTTTTCTTTAATAGTTCAGTGTCATGTGGCATTGTACATTGTTTAGATTCCACGAACTCCCTTATTGTTTCCTGGTAGGTAGTAGATGTAGAACAATACATTATATATTTTCACCTGTCCTTTTGATAGTTGGGTTGTGAAAGCATGAGACCAGAAACTTAGACCTTCTATTCTCTTCTGGAAGATGGCGTGAAGATAACTATTAGTTGTCATGGCAGTCATTCTTAACAGGACTAACTTTTTTACAAATCATAACGCTTTAACTTCTACAAAATACCTCAATTGCTGTAATTTTTTCATCCTTCACTTATTTTTACTGATGTGAGGCCTCTCTTCTGTGATCATGTTCTACTGGAAGACCACAAATTCGATATACCACCCTGAAGTAAGCACAAAAAACTAGTGTGCTGCTTTGAAAGCCTACGTATAGAATTCATGGTTATTTTAGGTTGACCAGGGCAGTTGGGTCAGTACTGAATGAATGAAATTGTACTTTACAGTTTTCTGAATAAAGCTTCAGAGTAATTTTTTTCATGTCAATTTCCAAAGTAAGCTTTGCTTTTCCAGTTCAACAAGTGGTACAGTTGCTGAAGGAGACAACAAAACAGAAGAAAAGTAAGTCCTTGAAGATTTGGCGTTTTTTTTCATTTTTTTTTAACTCTTTGAACTTTGCAAATGGTTCATGGTTGATAATTCTTTTTATGCAGTGTTAAAGCAGATCGAGTTAACAAGCAGCCCCAAAGAACAACTTGTGAATGATGAAGTTTTATAGAACTTGTGAATTGAGATATTTTTTGTATTTAATATGGAATACAAACACTTTTGTAAATAATGCACTGTATTATAAGTGAATTTTGTAAACTATTATCAGTGTAAATTGTAAATATTATCAATTGTGAATAAAAATGCTTCTAAATTGTGAATATTGTAAATTGTGAATATTATCAATTGTGAATAAAAATATTTATAAATTGTGAATATTATAAATTGTGAAAAACACTGCCTATTAAAAAGACAACGCTTTTTAAGTAACAATACACAACACGATTTTTGCGTTGTCTTTGTGCCAAACCACAACGCTTTTTCCGCGTTGTCTTTGATACCCAACTTTTAACAACAGCGTCAATAACAACGCTTTTTAAAACCCAATAGACAACGCGAAAAAAGCGTTGTCTTTGCTCCAAACCACAACGCGGAAAAAGCGTTGTCATAGATATACTTTCTACAACGGCTTCATCAACAACACTTTTTAAGCATTAACGACAACACAGAAAAAGCGTTGTTGTTTAACTTTTTTCTTGTAGTGTACCCAATTTTGTTGAGGAGTCCTTGGGCATGAAAATTCATGCTTGTATCCATTTTCAACACAAAATTGTGTGAAACCTGCATTTTGGAACTCCCCACCGTGGTCACTCATAATTCGGTTTATTTTGATATGTTTTTCGTTTTCTACCCTTTTACTAAATCCTATAAAAAATCTCTAGGGTATCATCCTTATGTTTCAAAAAATAAACCCATGTAGATCTAGAAAAATCATCTACTATGACTAGACAATATTTACTCCCTACAAGTGAGGGAGTACTATGGCAATCAAATAAGTCTATATGCAAAAGTTCTAATTGCAAAGAAGTAGTGGTTAGGGTTTTACCTTTATGTGATGATTTTGATTGCTTACCCTCTTGGCATGCATCACACAATTTGGTCTTCTCATACGTGATCATTGGTAGCCCCTTCACCAACTCCTCCTTGGCCACTCTTGCAATGCTTCTCATGTTGACATGTCTAAGTCTCCGGTGCCACAACCACCCTTCTTCTTCTTTAGACATGAAACACTTAGCAACATTGATAGTAGCATAAGCAAGATCAAGATAATATAAATTTGCCTCTCTAAATCCTTCTAATATGACATCATTTGATTCATTATGTCTTATCATACATTTCCTAGCATAAAATTCAACCCTAAAATTGGTATCACATAATTGACTCACACTTAGTAAATTGAACTTCATATATTTGATTAGG
The DNA here is from genome assembly GCA_024364735.1 of Boesenbergia rotunda. Classification (NCBI taxonomy): domain Eukaryota; kingdom Viridiplantae; phylum Streptophyta; class Magnoliopsida; order Zingiberales; family Zingiberaceae; genus Boesenbergia; species Boesenbergia rotunda. The sequence goes on along the minus strand of JAGFNQ010007826.1, from coordinate 326,692 downwards.
AGTACCTTATGTATAGAAATCGTGGGAGATACCTCAATGGTGCCCCTACAAATGATTCTCAATTTTCCACTATTTCCAAAGTAGACCGTCCCTTCTCTTAAGTAGTTAATAGTGGTGAACTTGCTCACATCCCTGGTCATGTGTCTTGAGCATCCACTATCAACTATCCATATAGTTAAGGTCTCCTTCACCTTTACCTATACAACATGAAAAACATACTCTTTTGGTACCCAAATGTTTGATCCATAAGCATCATTTAGAAATCTCTTAGGTACCCATGTCTTCTTTGTGTTTCCCTTAGCCCCTAGTCTCCTAGATGCACCAATACTACCGGTGAGTGAGACAAAGGCTACCTCCTTTGTCTTTGGCCTATATCCTAAACCGGCCTTGTTATAAACGACCTTTTGTCTGTTGATTATCATGTCTAGTTTACTAGATTCTACTTGGAATTGCCTAAGGGCCTTTGTGAGGTCATCTACCTTTTTTCTTAATTCCCTATTTTCAGTTTCAAGATGTGAAGCATGTGAAGAGGTACAACTAGCATGCAATTTTTTATGTTTAGTAGATTCTACTCTAAGCATGACAATTTCTTCTTTTAGCTCCATAATTTTACTTCTAGCCTTATCTAAGTCCATGTTATTGCTAGAAATTATTTTTACTAAGGTAGAGGAGGGTAAGTGGTATACCTCACTTACCGAAGCTTCTGACTCTGATGATGAAGTGGAGGAGCTCTCATCTTCACTACTTGAGCTTCTTTCATCATCTGAAGAATCTGGGTGGTCTTGTGCCATAAGAGCGAAGTGGGAGACTTGCTCTTCTTCTTCCTCTGAGGATGATGGATCATCCCATGTTGCCTTGAGGTTGGTGGTGCCCTTCTCCTTTCCCTTTGACTTCTTCTTGTCACCTTTCTTCTTCTCCTCCTACTTGTCCTCTTTTCTCTTCAATTGAGGGCACTCGTTCTTCATGTGTCCCTCTTAATGGCAATTATAGCATATGATGTCCTAGGCCTTACCTTTACCTTTGGACCCTTTCCTAGCATAGGACTTGTTAGACAAACTTTTAAAAGCTCTACGAAATTTTCTTACCATGAACACCTCTTGATCGCTATCCAAGGAGGCGCTGGATTCCTCTGAATCTGATGAGGATGAGTAAACCACCTTCTTCTTCTCCTTCCTCTTCTTCTTCTCCTTTTCTGCAACAAAGGCAATACCCTTCTCTTTGGCCGATACATTAGCTTGCTCGTGTAGCTCAAATTCACAGAATAAGTCGTCTAATTTTACAATGGATAAATCCCTTGATACCTTGTAGGCATCAACCATGGATGCCCACAAGGTTGTTCTCGGGAAGGCTTGTAGAACATACCTGACGATGACCCGGTTCTCGATCTTTTCTCCAATCACATGGAGCTCATTGATCACTTCCTTTACCCTTCCTTGTAGCTGGCTGACGGTCTCGTTGCTCTTCATTGATAGCGATTGTAATTAGGCCACTAGCAACTCCTTCTTGGCTCTTCTGGACTCGTTTGACCCCTCGTTCAATTCCACCAACTTGTCCCATAGTTCCTTGGCGCTCTCAAACGACCCCAACTTGTTTAATTACTCCTTTGAGAGCTCTTGATAACCGCTTCAGTCATGTCACGGTTTCAAATACAATTAAAATATCGAACTCCTCTAAACTAATGTAGTATAGAGTAACTCGAGTCGTCTCCCAACGAATGTAGTTTATACATGATAATTCTCATGATAGTATATTATTGCTTTTGGATTTTTGATATCAAACTGGGGTTTGGAATTGAACTTTAAGACTACGAAAAGACATATCAAAGCAGATATGAAATCTAGTCTAATTAAGGAAAGACAGTGCAGGTAATGAAATCTAATTTAACCCGACTACAATTGCAGTAAAGAAAAGAACAACTAGAAATTAAGCATCAACAAAACTAAACATGGAACAAAACCTACAGCGTTAAAGAAATCTAATCTAACCTAACTTAACTTGACAAGGAAACACAAGGCAACATTAAGGAAGCAATCAAGGAAATAGAGCATTAATGAAACTTAACCTAATCTTACCTAATTGCATACTTAAACGTAAGAAAAACTTGAAACATTCAATTAATAAAACGTACCAAAAATCTAAGCAAAGAAAATGCGAAATTAAACCAAAACATTTGATTGGGGCATTTAATCGAACACATGGTGAGCATGTATAAAGATAAAATGGGTGTATGCCATTCTAAAACATGGAAGATCAAACTTAATACAAGCATTAGCATCCACATTCGAGAATCAACAAGGAACACATAACCACTAAAATTAATGAAACTAATCACAGAATTGCTGCCGAATTGGGTTCTGCCGAAGCTGGAAATTGCTGAAGAGGAAGTCGGCCGGCTGAGGAAAAACTGGCTGCCGGAATGGAAGCTTTGCTTGGAGTAAATCTGCTGGAAGGTAAGCTATGAAATCTGCTGGATCTACTGGAAATGCTGTGAAGTATTGTTGATAATGAAAAAATGGAGAAGAAGCTACTGCTGGCCGGATCCGATGAAGAGGAAGCTGCGAATCGGAATTCTGCTGTGAAGAAACTCTGTGAAGAGGCTGGAATTTGAAACACACAAATTCAAATTTGATACTGCTGTAAAAAAAACTGGAATTGAACTAAAGGCTGGAATTGAAAAACTGCCGAAATTGATGAAGATGGATGATCGTTGGCGGTGAAGTCGACTAGGGCTCAGAACCCCTAGGCCCTAGCCTTGCGATGGAGTGGAGAGTGGATGAAAGCTTTGATCGAGTCGGGAACCCCTCAAACTCGAGAGAAAGCTGTCGGTCGGCGGCGATGAAGCGGAAAGCAGATGGAGTTGATCGGATCGAGTCGGGAACCCCTCAAACTGCAATCGATCCAAGCTCCGGTAGGCGGTGATGATGTGGGTGGAATACCGCCGGTGGCGAAGGTAGAGAAGACGCGTTGAGTCGGAAACCCCTCAAACTCAGCTGCTCTCCCCGATCGCCCTCGCCTCCATGGAGAAGATGGATTGTCGAGAGGATGTCGTGCCCTAGCTTTGTGTGTGCCTTTTGTTTGGCTCAGCGATTCGGTTCGGTCAAGCCTGAGTTCGGTCTAGCAGCTCACAGCTCAGCTTGAGTTTAGCCCACTGGAGTTCGGTCTAGCATCTCACAGCTCAGCTTGAGTTTAGCCCACTGGAGTTCGGTCCAGCTTGAGTTCAGCTTTGATCTTGGTTCAGTCCTGGGTTCTGTTAACCCAGCTCAGCCCAACAGCACAGTAGTTGGGTTCAGTCAGCTTCAGCAAATGGGTTCAACCACAGCTCAGTCCATCACTTGGTTCAGTCCAGTTCCAGCCCTTGGTTCTGCTCAACTCAGCTCAGCAGTTGGGTTCAGTCAGCTTTGGGAGAAGAAGAACTTGAATACATAGCAATGGACGGCTAAGATCAATCTGACTTCATCCAACGGTCGGATCTCTTCAGATCTGAACCAAACTCCACAGATCCCAATCAATGGTCCTGATCTACTTATCCCCAGCTTGGATTAACCAGATCAGTGGCGGATGGTCCAGATCTTCCTTTTTCTTGAATGGATGGTCCAGAAATCTTGAGCTTGATCCAACGGTCAGATTACTTCTGATTTAGCTGAAATTTTCAGATCTTGATCTATGGTCATGATTGATTCTATCTTGAACTTGGATTGACCAGAAGTTGACCGATGGCTCAGAACTAGCCGTTCTCTGGAATGGATGGCTCCTAATAATCCGATGCTTGATCCCTTTGATCGGATCCAATGCTGACTCAAGTCTGACCCAATTTGATCTAGGTCCAGGATCAATTGAAGCCTACAAAATGATATTCAAATTTAGTGCCAAAAATATCCCAAATATACAAAGATTTGAATTAAAAACCAAAATAGAGGGAATACATGAAACCTAACACAATTGCAAACTTAAGCATATAAAATGTGGATCAAACATGGATTTTAGAGCCGAAAATAATTAACAAAATGATGGTTATCAAACTCCCCCACACTTATTCTTGGGCGTCTCGCACATGTAAACTAGTAAACTAAGGATATATCTCCCTAGATTATTCTCAATCATAGTTAGAAGCGATTGAAAGAAAATTACCTAAGGTTGTCAATTCTCAAAAATCTAAGCTCAATGGACTAGATACTTATCCTTAAATCAACAACATAGCATTTTCATCCTTCATGATTCATTAAGATGAATTTAACTCACTAAGCCTTCCAAGGGAAGTTCTAAAGTGGCTCTTTTCCTATGTTCTACATTTTTGATGAAAAATGGAGCTCTCTCCAACACAACCATGGTCCTTGCACTACCATAGGCTTGCTTATTATCTACTCTCCACCATTATTCATGAATTGGATCCACACCTACAAAAGCTTATCCAAACAAGTTAAAGAGGATATATGCAATGATAAAGATGAAATAGAAAATTGAGAGACTTGATACTTATGACTCATGATAAAGAAAATAAAGAATATGATATGGCAAAAAGATATGGCAAAGCGAAGAAACTAATATGATAAGGAAACATAAAGAAGAAATATAGTATGATAAGAAAATATGGAAAAAGTTAGGGAAAGTGGAAAACTTGGACACTCAAAAATGTATCTCAATGCACTTTGCCCATTTCTTTTGAGTTGTCTTGCATGTATCATGGTTATGGTGGAGTAAGAATTGAAGAACTATGAAAATTCAGTGTGCCAATTATTTTCCAGCTGTTTTTTTTCTTTTTCCTCTCTTTTTTTTTTCTTTTTCCTCTTTTTTTTTAATAGCTTACACTTTTTTTCACTTGGCACATTTTTGCTTCTAATGATAGTATGCTTGCATCCTCCCCCACACTTAAACTTTTGTCTGTCTCAGGCAAACTAGCATTAAGAAACATTAAGATATCCAAGTCCATGCAAAATATTATTATGAACATGAAAGACAGGAACAGGAGATATGTAATAAGAGTGTATCAACAAGGAAATTGCAAAAATGATATGAGGGAAGAAACAAAGTGATTTTACCTCTATAAGTGTGGTCCTATCATAGAAATATAGCTTTGAAAGAACCTAAGCAAGTTCTAGAGTACAATTACATGTCTGTATCACAAAAATTTGGCCAATTCCTCACTAGGTAAAAAGAATTCATCTCAATTCATCATTTTAGAATCCAATACTAAGAAGTACTCAAGCAACCAAGAACCTTCATCCAATGGCTCAAATCCTAAGTTTTGACAACCAAATTTAATTTACTTTCAAGTGACTCTAAAATGATGTAAGAAAATCTAGATGAATACATTTATTCCTAGTCACACAAGAAATAAAATGCCAAGTAACTAACATGATATCTACAATGACCTTTATGCATTCTACTCTACTCTAGCATTTATTTGCAAGAACTCATTTGAAAATAAATATGACTACTTAAAAACATGGTAGTGATATTTACAATGAAATAGGAAGGTAAGAAGAAAATAACTCCCCTTCAAATAGGGTAAAGAGCATGTAGCATCCATCTTGGGAGAATTATCCTCATGTGATTAGTCTCGTAGTGGACAGGTTTCTCTCTTATTAATGTTGCACAAGCATCTTCCGGTGGTCGGAGACGATTAAGGTTCAGAACCCACTTAAGAGGTGAGGTGCTACTAGTCAAAATAAAAGCAACTCCTCCCTCTTGATGCTTTTTGGAAATCCTTCCAAGAGGTTGGAGTCTGTTCAGATGGAGCACCCACTCCAGAAGCCTACGTGACCCTGCAAAACCATGTAATACCTCTCTCAAGCGTGTAGGGTAAGAAAGGAGTGTAATATCATCAATCTCTATATAAAAAGAATCCAAAAATGCCTCACTGCCAATTAAATCAATGTTGGATACCTCTATCAGTTTTTCACTGTCAATATCTGCATATGATGTGTCAAGTAATTCATCAGTACCAATAAAATCAACACTAGGTACCTCTATAGAATTTTCACAATCAATTTCTAAATAAGATGTAGCAAGACATGCATCACAACCAATAAAATCAACTTTAGGTACCTCTATCGGATTTTCACAAATAGTTTCTACACAAGGTATATCAAGAAATGTGTCACAGCCAATAAAATCAATCTCGGGTACCTCCATAAGTTTTTCACATTCAACTTCAGCATAAGATATAACAAGAGATTCATTACAATAAACAACATCAATTTCAGGCTCTTCTAAAAAAATTTTACAATCCATATCCACAAAAGATGTATCAAGGGATTCATCATAACAAACAACATCAATTTTAGGTGCCTTTAAAAAATTTTTACAATCAATAAAATCAATTTGAAGCACCTCTATGCCATCTTCAGAAGAAATAGGAGGAATACTTACTTGATCTTGCCGAAGAATACCTGGAGGTTCTATAAGAGTAGATGTAATTATTAGTTCCTCCTGGTAATTAGCAATCTCTTCTTCAGGTTCAGGTTCTGGTGATTCATGGGTTCTTGCTTTCACCATGCAAGCCCCTACACATCCTGGTTTGTCCTCTGAATCTTCTAATGTATCCATCACTGCTGGTGGTCCCTGGGGCTTAGTGCAATCCCCTACACCTGTAGAATCATCTCCTATGCATGCTTCTTTAGTAATTTCTGCAGCAACAATATTAGAAAAATTAGAACCATCAATAACACTATCATCACAAAATAAAAGATGAGAAGGGTCCTGTAGTGCTTCATAATCCTCTTCTTGAACTGAAAAATTTGGAAATGAATTTTGAACAAGAACTTCAGGAGGAATGCATGCTGTAGGTTTCCTGATTTTGATGACTTCTTCTTCTTCTTCTTCCACCAACCTCCAAGTTTGTTCATAATCATACCCCTTAAAATCCTGAGTAGCCTGAGGAGATAATTGTCCTGATCTTTCGGATTCTGTTTGATCCATTTGATCAATCATTTGTTCAAGTCGTCTTCCAATGTCTTGAAGCCTGTAGTAGAACTCCTGTTGGTCTTGAAATATAGCAAAAGGCTGCTAAAGACCATGAGTAGGCTGTGAATTCTGAAAATCAATTAGTTGGGGCTGCTCAGATGGTTGAATGGGTTGATTAAACTGTTGAAAATTGGGTTGATAGCAAGGATGATGTTGCTGGAAATTATTGTTCTGAAAATTCTGAAGTTGGGGCTGAAATTGTTGATTGAATTGCTGAAATGCTTGAGGATGGTGAAATGGTTGAAAATATTGTTGAAAATTTGGATTGTACCCTTGCTGAAAATTCTAAAATTGTGGTTGAAACTGCTGTGGTGGCTGATTGAAAATTTGGTACTGCTGCAAATCTGAATAGGGCTGCTGAAATTGTTGAAAAGGCTGACATCATGGCTGCCCTTGCTGAAATTGATAACTTGGTTGTTGAAAATTTGATTGGGACTGCTGAAAATATTGGTTCTGCTGTTGAAATTGTTGACACGGCTACTGGTAAGTAGATGAAAACATTTTGAACTGGCAATCCTGTCACAAAGCAAACAAAATGGCAGCAACCATATACAAAAGATAAAGCAATCAGAATAGAATCAAATGATATAATTATCAAGCACCACAACATTCCTCGGTAACGGCGCCAAATTTGATAACCGCATCAGTCGTGTCATGGTTTCAAATACAATTAAAATATCAAACTCCTCTAAACTAATATAGTATAGAGTAACTCGAGTCGTCTCCCAACGAATGTAGTTTGTACATGATAATTCTCAAGATAGTATATTATTGCTTTTAGATTTTTGATATCAAACTGGGGTTTGGATTTGAACTTTAAGACTACGAAAAGACATAGCAAAGCAGATATGAAATCTAGTCTAATTAAGGAAAGACAGTGCAGGTAATGAAATCTAATTTAACCCGACTACAATTGCGGTAAAGAAAAGAACAACTAGAAATTAAGCATCAACAAAACTAAACATGGAACAAAACCTACAGCATTAAAGAAATCTAATCTAACCTAACTTAACTTGACAAGGAAACACAAGGCAACATTAAGGAAGCAATCAAGGAAATAGAGCATTAATGAAACTTAACCTAATCTTACCTAATTGCATACTTAAACGTAAGAAAAACTTGAAACATTCAATTAATAAAACGTACCAAAAATCTAAGCAGAGAAAATGCGAAATTAAACAAACATTTGATTGGGGCATTTAATCGAACACATGGTGAGCATGTATAAAGATAAAATGGGTGTATGCCATTCTAAAACATGGAAGATCAAACTTAATACAAGCATTAGCATCCACATTCGAGAATCAACAAGGAACACATAACCACTAAAATTAATGAAACTAATCACAGAATTGCTGCCGAATTGGGTTCTGCCGAAGCTGGAAATTGCTGAAGAGGAAGTCGGCCGGCTGAGGAAAAACTGGCTGCCGGAATGGAAGCTTTGCTTGGAGTAAATCTGCTGGAAGGTAAGCTATGAAATCTGCTGGATCTACTGGAAATGCTGTGAAGTATTGTTGATAATGAAAAAACTGAGAAGAAGCTATTGCTGGCCGGATCCGATGAAGAGGAAGCTGCGAATCAGAATTCTGCTGCGAAGAAACTCTGTGAAGAGGCTGGAATTTGAAACATGCAATTTGAAACACACAAATTCAAATTTGATACTGCTGTAAAAAAAACTGGAATTGAACTAAAGGCTGGAATTGA
>JAGFNQ010007826.1:235651-317903 GCA_024364735.1 Boesenbergia rotunda | reverse complement strand
CCTTTTGTTCTCTTGGCTTCCGCGTGTGGATCTGGCTCAAGCTCGGTTCAGTTCATCAGTCCGATTCAGCTTGAGTTCGGCTCAGTCATTGGCTCAGTTAAGCCAAGCAGCTTCGGTTCAGTCCAACTCAGGTTCAGCCCAATTTCAACTGAGCCCAGCCTTTGGGTTCGGTTCAGCTTGGTTCAGTCCAGCCAGCTTCCGCGGATTGAGTCCAGTCAAGCCAGAGTCCTTTGGTTCGGTCTAGTCAAATTATGATAGAAGCAGCAGACGGCTGAGATTAATTTGACTTCATCCAACGGTCAGATCTCTTCAGATCTGGACCAAACTTCACAGATCCCAATCAATGGTCCTAATCTACCTGTTCCCAGCTCGGATTAACCAGATCAGTGGCGGATTGTCCAGATCAACCTTATCTTTGAATGGACGGTCTAGAACATCTTGAGCTTAATCCAACGGTCAGATCACTTCTGATTGGGCTGAAATTTTCAGATCTTGCTCTCTTGTCATGATTGATTCTATCTTGAACTCGGATCGATCAGCAGTTGACCAATGGCTCAGATCTAGCCGTTCTCTGGAATGGACGGCTCCTATTAATCCGATGCTTGATCCTTTTGATCTGGATCCAATCCTGACTCAAGTCTGACCCAATTTGATCTAGGTCCATGATCAATTGAAGCCTACAAAATGATATTCAGATTTAGTGCCAAAAATATCCCAAATATAAAAAGATTTGAATTAAAAGCCAAAATAAGGGAAATACATGAAACCTAATACAATTGCAAACTTAAGCATATAAAATGTGGATTAAACATGGATTTTAGAGCCTAAAATAATCAACAAAATGATAGTTATCAACTCCCCTACACTTATTCTTGGGCGTCTCGCACAAGTAAACAAAACTAAAAGAAAACAACATATCTCCCAAACATTACATCCCCTATCAATACTTTAAGAAATAATAAAAGAAAGTTACTTAGGATCATCAAGTCTCAAGCATCCATGTATTTATGGTTCCAAATCTCACATAAGTCAAAAGCATGGTAACTTCATCAACTTGAAAAAACTAAGCATGATAAAAACCTCACAAGATGGATATATGCACTGATGCTCACAAAAATAATAAATATGGAAGTGGAGTTCTCTCAAAACATTCATGACATTGCACTACCATATGCTTGCTTATCTTCTACTTCTCCACTACTATAACATAAGTACACAAATCAAGAGGGTTTTTCAATGAATAATAATGAAACCAAGTGCTACAAGAAAACAAGAATGGTAGATAACAAAGAAGATCATAGAGAGCATGAAAGAAGATCAAAGAGAAGATGAGAGCATTGGGGTAATTAACATGATGTATACAATCAAACAATAGTCCAAAGTAAATAACTCAATCAAACCTCCAACACTCAAAATTCTCCTTTCACATTCTCAATGCACTACACATCAACCATTTACAACATATCGTAAAGTGCATGTAGGGATTACAACATAACTCTTGAATTTCTCTAAACAATAATATTAAAAAAAAGTACACATCAAGAAAATATTCTTTTTTGTTCATCACTAACACAATCTCGAATGCTTGAGGAAATTTTTTTTTCACATAGAGAGATTTTTTTTCTTTTCTCTTTTTTTTCATCTTTATTATTTTTTCTATCTCTCTTTCTTTTTTTTTCACATAGAGAGATTTTTTTTCTTCAAAGAGAGATTTTTTTTTCTTCACACAAGCATTCATCCATACACATTTGTCTCCCCCCCACACTTACAAGTTGCCCGTCTCGGGCAATGTAGCAAAGCATGATAATCACCTAAAACTCACAATAATAGAGGCTGATAATAGAGAAATAACAATGTAACTCATCATGCTATCACCCTATGCTCTCATCGTATACTCAAGGGAAGAATAAACTAATAAAGATATGGGAGTGAGAATGTAATGACAATGAAAAGATCTGACAAGGAAATATGAAAGCAATAGGTGAAATGCTCAGTAGTAACAACAACAAAGGAGAGGGAAAACTAAGAGTTCAACAAGAAAGGTTGCCTCTATCATATTCATGTAAGCTTATGTTAATATAATTTCAAAAAGAATCAAAGCAAGTTCTAGAGTGTCAAGTATCACAAATGCTATCACACATAAGAGGATTAAGGATAGGCATGGTAATATCCTCACTGGGTGATCAATAAAATGTCATGCTTAATCCAACAAGATAGAGTCTATCACCACAACAAATGACTAAATGCAATTAATATCCCCAAGCATACCAAGGAAACCAAAACTCGATAATCAGACTTAACTATCTTTTATGATTCTCAAAGCATAATAAAGGAACATGTAAGGAGATAAAACTAGAAATCAAACAAGGTTTATTCAAGACCAAACAAAATGCAGAATGAGGAAACAAAACATGAATGCAAGGTATAAAAGCAAACAAACATGCGAGTATAAACATAAAGAAAAACAAGAAAAGGAAGGTAAAGGAACAAACTCCCCTTTATTTCTGACGATCGGAGTCTATCAAGAAACAACCTCCATCGTGGTGGCGGAGGAGTAGGAGTAGCTGAGAGAGCTTCCTTCATTTGATCTATGTCATGGTGCATGTCTCCCCCACACTTAAACTTTACAGGAAAATGCTCAGGTGGCCGTAGATGATTTAGGTACAAGATCCATTGAAGGAATGGAGTGCTATGAATTAAAGTAAGATCTTCTCCTCCCTCTTTATGCCTTTTGAAAGTTCTTCCAGGAGGTTGGAGTATGTTCAGATGGAGCACCCACTCCATAAGTCTTCTAGACCCTGCAAAACAATATAATACCCCTCTCAAGCGTGCAGGGCCAGACAGAAATGAAATAATATCAGTCTCTGCATGAAATGTATCCAAAAATGCATCAGATCCAATAAAATCAGTTCCTGGTATCTCAATGAAGTTTTCACAATTAATATCTAAATAAGATATAGCAAGACATGCATCGCAACCTAAAAAATCAACCATGGGTACCTCCATGAGTTTTTCACACTCAACTTCAGCATAAGATATAGCAAGAGATTCATCATAATAAACCACATCAATTTCAGGTTCATCTAAAATTTTTTCTCAATTAAAATCCATCTCCACAAAAGATGTATCAAAAGATTCATCATAACATACAACGTCAATTTGGGGCACTTCTAAAAAATTTTTACAATCCATATCCACAAAAGATGTATCAAGGGATTCATCATAGCAAACAACATCAATTTTAGGTGTCTCTAAAAATCTTTTACAATCAATAAAATCAGTTTGAAACACCTCTATGCAATCTTCAGAAGAAATAGGAGGAATACTTACCTGATCGTGCTGAAAAATACCTGGAGGTTCTACAAGAATAGATGTATCCATAGCTCCCTCCTGGTCAAGTATATGCTCCACTTCAGGTTTAGGTGGACACTCAACTAGAATAGGTGATCCTTGGGTTCTTGCTTCCACCATGCAAGTCCCTACACTTTCTGGTTCATCCTTTGAATCTTCTAATGTACCAGTCAATGGTGGTCCCTGGGGCTCAGTGCAATCCCCTACACCTATAGATAAATTCATTTGACTCGCAATTTGTCCACTGTTTCTTTCGATGTCTTGAAGCCTTTGTTGCTTTTGATGATATTGTACAACTTGTTGAAACATTTCCTCCAGCCTTTGTTGTTGAGCCTCACTCTCATTAGGATTCTCAAAGTCTCCTTGATTGGTGTGGAAATCTTGTTGGTCTTGAAATGTAGCATAAGGCTACTGAAGACGAAGAATTGGCTGTGAATTCTGAAATGGGAACTGTTGGGGCTGCTCAATTGGTTGAATGGGCTGATTTGACTGTTGAAAATTTGGCTGGAATGAGGGTTGAAATTGCTGAAAAGTGTAGCCCTGGAAATTTTGGATCTGAGGTTGAAATTGTGATGGTGAACACTGAAATTGAGTGGGCTGGAAATTCTGGTTTTGAAACTAAAAATTTGGATCGTATGGCTGTGAATATTGCAGAGGTTGTTGAAAATTCTGGAATTGTGGCTGCCCAATCTGAGTTTGCTGGAAATTCAAAAAGGGCTGCTGAAAATATTGGTTTTGCTGCTGAAACTGTTGACATGGCTGTTGATGAGTAAATGAATGCCTGTTGGATATTTGTTGATTCACACGATTCACCCAAAACTTTAACTCTGACAGTGCACTTGTGATCTCTTTACAATCCTCTGGTGAAAACATTTTGATCTTGCAGCCCTGTCACAAAGCAAACAAAATGGCAGCAACCGTATACCAAAGATAAAGCAATCAATAATAGAATCAAAAGATATAATTATCAAGCACCACTACATTCCCCGGCAACGGCGCCAAAAATTTGACAAGCCCAAATATACTAGATTAAATTGTCACGAAATTGTGGGCTCATCAGATTTAAATGTAAATGAAATGCTGGAAACCCTTTTACAATCAAAAGTATGAAAATATAATATAGGGGCCACAGGTCGTATTTTTCTCGGGGACTAGTTGACGTTGTTTGATTCGCGCTTGGTTTATGTGTCGTTTGTGTTTTCGGGTTTCAAATAAATATTTGGGTTTTGGGTTCAATTAGAAATGAAAAAGCTATGAAAAGAAAGGAACTTAACTCATGAAGCTAAACAAGTGATGGTAATCAACAACTCAGCCAATGGAAAAATCTAAGCAACCAATTTGGGTAAAAATTCTGGTTTTAAAGCAAAATCCAACAAACAACTAACGTGAAGCACTTGAAATTGAACAAATGAATGAGAAATATAAATCCAATGCATAAATTAAACGTGCATGTATAACTCCAACTAATGGACTGAATTGGCAATTTAAACTCCACTTAGATGCAAATCAAGCAAGCAACTAATTTCAAATGCAATGGAATTCAATTTCCAAGCTTTCTTGATACAAACTTTAGCATCTACAACTAAAAATTGCAGTAATGAATTGAATATAGATTTGAAACTGGATGCATAAATGAATTGATGAAGAATCACAGCAAGGACAGATAAACTTCAGCAAGTTACTGCAGAATGCAGCACAAATCCGAAGCAGCTCATGAGTCTGAATTTCAGAACACTAGATGTGCAGAAATGAAATGAAGAACCCAGTGATGAAAACTGATTAACTCAAAAACAAGCTGAATGCAGCAACACACAAAACAAGCTAAATGCAAAGTTCACTAAAGCACATGCTCCCTTGATACGCATTCAGGAATTACCAACTGATACAAGTTGGCACGCAGCAGCTAAACAAAGTTGCAGGAATGAGCAGAATTTGGCAGAATTGATCAAAATGCAGAAACGTAGCAGTTAACTTGGACACAAAACAAGCAATTGATTGAAATGAATTGCTATTTTGATGATCAGCAAGGCTTAAGTGGAAGTCTCATTTAATGGACTCGAAACACATAAGTAAATGAGCTGAAATTTTAGAAACAAGCTGGGTTTTCAGAATTGGAATTCAGAATTCAGAAATGAAATTGATTCACAATAACTAATGGGCAAAGCTTAAATCGAATGCTATTTAGCTAGACTAAACTACAGGTTTTAAACTCATAAAGTAAAACTACAGCAAGCTTGGAACAAAATGTAGGAATTCAATAGAAAGGAACTAAAAATGCATAATTAAATTGGCACACAAGCTGGAATTGGCACGCAAAGATTTAAGCTACAATTAAACTGAAATTTAACTCAATCTATCACTAAACAAGTTCCTAAATTGCTGAACTCGAAGATTAAAATCCTAATGAAACCAAACAATTCAGAATTACAAACTAAGACAGCTGATCTAATTGCAGGAAAACAAAACAGATTCGGCAGAAATGGAATTTAAGCTACAAACACAATGAAACTAGCTAACTAAACTACTCCTCAACCGTTCCCAAGCTCAAGAACTTCTTGGTCGTCAAGCAAGAGCTGGCTTCGAACCCCTAGGCTCAGCAAATCAGTGGAAATTCGTTTCTGAAGGCGATTCTGTTCCAATCTGCGCTTGGTTGGAATTTACAATCCGAATCTCTCTATCTCAATTGATGGAGCTGCGATGATGAACTGGGAAGCTTCTGAGCTCACCTGAGAACCCCTACAAATGGCTCAGAAGCTTGGAAGTGGATCGTGGTTGAGAAGAAAGGAGTCGGACTGAGGAAATGCCGAAACCCTCAAGCAATCCCTGTTCCGGCGCAAATGGAGCTGAATTCATCAAAGAACGATTGCCAAAGACTCAATTCTTGATCTAGGATGAAGATTGAGGGATGATTGAGCTCTCCGACTTGATCCAACGGTTGATTGAGCTCTGATTGGGATGAAACCTTCAGATCTTGATCAGAGTGCTTGATCAGCCCTAACCCTAGCTTGGATTGCTTCAGATGGTTCCGGATGGCTCAGATCTAGCCGCTTTTGAATCGGATGGCCCGGATTAATCCGAAGCTTGATAACTCGATCCGGGTCCACTTCCGACTCAAGTTTGGCCCAGTATGCCCTAGGTCCAGGATCCTTTCATGCCTACAAAAATAGATCAAAAATTTAGTGGCCAAATAATCCAAATATGTGCAAATTTGTAATTAAGTCCAAAATAAGAGGAAGTCCTAAAACCTAGGGAAAAATCACAATTAAGTAAGTAAAACATGGGTCAAACATGGATTTTAGCAATTAAAATAATCAACAAAATGGTACTTATCAACTCCCCCACACTTAAGCTTGAGCATCTCGCGAAACCACTAAGTATGTATCCCCTAGCTTTTCTTAAGCAAAATTAGAAGCAAATGAAAAGAAATTACCTAAGGTCGTCAATTCTCATAAATCTAAGCTCTATGGATTAGTATCTTGTCCTTAAATCAACAACTTAGCCTTTTCATCCTTCATGAGTCATTGAGATGAATTTAATTCACTAGCCTTTCAAGGAAAATTTTGGTGGCTCTCTCCTTAAGTTCTAAGTTGATGATGGAAGTGGAGCTCACTCAAACACACATGCTTCTTGCACTACCATAGGCTTGCTTATTGTCTACTCTCCACCATTATTCATGATTGGAATCAACATCTACAAAAACAAATGAAAACATGGAAAATGGTAAGAAATGGACAAGAAAATGGAAAAATTGATAAAGTGGAAGACTTGGGTGCTCAAGGATGTTCCAATGAACTCTGCCCTCTTGATAGTCCTCTAGTGATATGCAAAAGTGTGATGGAGTAAATCTTGAACAATGCCTTTGATTTGGATGAAGACAACCCATTTGTTCTCAATGTGCCAAGTTTCCACCTTGCGTGCCAACTTTGCTTCTTTCTTCTCTTTTCTGATTTTTTTTTCTTCTTTTATCCTCTAGCAAGGTCAGACTTGTAGTGGAGCAAAGCTTTTAATTCGGATGAGAGAACTTCAATGATTTTATAGTGCCAAGTCTTCATTTGTGTGCCACTTTATCTCCTTCTCTTTTCTTTTAAATGGTCGAAACTTCAACCTTGCTTCCGAACTGTTTTTCTTCTTTCTCTACTTTAAATGGTCAGCTGCTTGTTCAGATTTCTGATGGCTGGCTGGTTGATGGACTTGTTCTTAATCCTTATCAGCAAAAACTGTTTCACTTTCAATTCAGATCAGTTTAGATGCAATTGCAGAAGCACTTGAATTTGTACAGCTGCATTTCAGCATTTGCTGCAAAGCTATTTCTGATTTCTATAGTAAATAGCAGCTGCAATCAGCTGCAATCAGCTTCTAGCAGGGTGGCTAAACAACTTCATGGCTACTTTCCTCTTTTGGCACAGATTTTCTTTTGGGAATGGCACAGATTTTTCTTCCTTTCTCTGTTTTTGGCACAGATTCTCTACATTTTCTCAGATCTGTCCATCTCCAATTTAGTATTTATCAAGAGGTTTTGGCTTTCTTAAGCAAAGAAAAAAAACTGCAAGCAAAGGAAAACTACAAGTCCAAAACATTTCTGCCTAAAAAATTTTGCTCACATCTTTACTTTCATTCATTGCATGCCACTTGGATTTCAAAGTATGATAAGGAATCTAGATGCTCCAATTGCTTCCATCTCTCTTGCTCATTCTTGGCACCAAACTCACTCACTTGGCACATGAATTTTTTTTTTTTTCAAATGAAGTGCCTCTTTGATACCAATCTTTCCAAAACACTAGTCACTCCCCCACACTTAAATCTTTGTCCGTCTCAGGCAAAATAACATTAAGAAACATCCCAAACAAACAAGTCCATAGAAAAAATGAGGTTAAGAGTAGGAATAAGGAAAGACAAATAGGGTAAACATGATTATTGCTAAAAATTGATGTGGAAAGGGAAACAAATGGATTAGCCTCTATAGATGTGATCCAATCATTGAAATATGGTTTTGAAATAACCTAAGCAAGTTCTAGAGTGCAATAACATATGTGTGTCACAAATATAAGGTTAATTCTCACTAGACAAAAATAATTCATCTCAAGACATCAATTAAGAATCTAAAGCAAAGTAGTACTCAAGCATCCAAGATTTCATCTATTAGCTCAAACCCTAAGTTTTAACAACCAAATTTAACTTATTTTCCAAGAGATTCTAAAATGCTAAAGAGATAACCTAGAGGGATACTTTTATTTCTACTCATGCAAGAAAAAATGACAAAAGAAATAACAAGGTATTTACAATGACTCCTATTCATTCTACTCTACTCATGCATTTATTAACAAGGACTCAATTTAAAGAAAAATTCAAGAAGTCATAAAAGTGAAAGAAAATGCAAGAAGGAATAAACTCCCCTTTATTCTGGTGGACGGAGTCTGTCAAGAAGTAGCCTCCATCGTGGTAGTGGAGGAACATGGGTGGCTGAGAGAATTAGAACTCCCCCACACTTGAACTTCACAAAAATTTGTTCAGGTGGCCGCAGGCGATTTAGGTACAAGATCCATTGAAGGAATGGAGGGCTATGGATTAAAGTAAGATCTTCTCCTCCTTCTTGATGCCTTTCAGAAGTCCTTCCAGGAGGTTAGAGTCTGTTCAGATGGAGCACCCACTCCTGAAGTCTTCTAAACCCTGCAAAACAATGTAATACCTCTCTCAAGCGTGCAGGGTACGAAGGAAATAAAATAATATCAGTCTCTGCATGAAATGAATCCAAAACTGCATCATATCCAATTAAATCAAATTCTGGGATCTCAATGAATTTTTCATAAGTAGTATCCTCCAAAGGTATATCAAGAAACTTATCACAACCCATGAAATCAATTTTTGGCACATTAATAGGATTTCCACAATTATTTCCTATCAAGAATGTATCAAGCAATGTGTCACAGCCAATGAAATCAATCTCGGGTACCTCCATAAGTTTTTCACATTCAACTTCAGCATAAGATATAGCAAGAGATTCATCAAAATAAATAACATCAATTTCAAGCACTTCTAAAAATTTTACACAATCTATATCCACAAAAGATGTATCAAAAGATTCATCATAACAAACTACATCAATTATAGGTGTCTCTAAAATTTGTTCGCAACCCATATCTACAAGAGATGTATCAAGTAACGCATTACAACCAAGGGAATCAATTTTTGATACCTCTATTGGATTTGCACAAGCAATTTCTACACAAGGTATATCAATAAATTCATCATAACCAATAAAGTCAGCACTAGGTACCTCGCTACATTTTTCTGAACAAAGAGGAGAAATACTTACCTGAGTGTGCTGAAGAATACCTAGAGGTTCTACAAGAGTAGATGTATCCGTGTTCTCCTCCTGATCATGTTCAAGCTCCACTTCAGGTTCAAGTTCTGGTGGACACTCAACTAAAACAGGTGATCCTTGGGTTCTTGCTTCCACCATGCAAGTCCCTACACTTTCTGGTTCATCCTCTAAATCTTGTGGTGATCCCTGGGGCTTAGTGCAATCCCCTACACCTATGGAATCATCTCCTATACATGCTTCTCCTGTAATATCTGCAGCAACAACATTAGAAAAATTAGGACCATCAATAATACTATCATCACAAAATAAAAGATGAGAATGGTCCTGTGGAGTTTCAGTTTCTTCTTCTTGAGCTGAAAAATTTGGAAATGAATTTTTAACAGGAATCATCGGAGGGATGCATGCTGTAGGTGCCCTGATTTTAATGATTTCTTCTTCTTCTTCCACCAAAATTCTAAGATCACTTGAAGAAGGACTTGGCCATACACTAGGGTCACCTTGAACTGATATAAAACCAACTCCGGGGCTCTCGGAATTAAAAGTAGCTTGAGAAGATAATTGTCCTGATTCTTGGGCTTGCCTTTGTTTCAATTGATCAACCAATTTTCCAAGGCGTCCTCCGAAGTCTTGTTGTTGTTGTTGAAAACTTTGTTGTTATTGTAATATTTGTTGACACATCTCCACCATCCTCTTTGTTAAGCCTCACTCCAATCAGGATTCTCAAAGCCTCCTTGGTTAGTGTGGAACTTTTGTTGGTCTTGAAATGTAACATAAGGCTGCTGAAGACCAAGAGTAGGCTGTGCATTCTGAAATGGAGACTGTGGGGGCTGATCAAATGGTTGAACAGGCTGATTAAACTGCTGAAAATTTGGTTCACAAGTTGGTAGAGATTGCTAAAAATTGTAGCCCTGAAATTCTTGGATCTGAGGTTGATATTGTGGTGGTGAACACTGAAGTTGAGTGGGCTGAAAATTCTGGTTTTGAAACTGAAAATTTGGATCGTATGTCTGTGAATATTTAAAAGGTTGTTGAAAATTCTGTATAGGTTGAAATTCTTGCTGCCATGGCTGAGGTTGAGGCTGAAATTGATTATTTCCCTGCTGAAAACTTACAAAAGGCTGCTGGAAATTTTGGTTAAGATGCTAAAATTCTTGCTGAATTTGTTGAAATTGTTGACACGGCTGGAATTGTTGTAGTTGCTGAAATTGGGGCTGAGGTGGCTGATCGAAACTCTGGA
This sequence comes from Boesenbergia rotunda, assembly GCA_024364735.1. Taxonomy (NCBI): domain Eukaryota; kingdom Viridiplantae; phylum Streptophyta; class Magnoliopsida; order Zingiberales; family Zingiberaceae; genus Boesenbergia; species Boesenbergia rotunda. The sequence goes on along the minus strand of JAGFNQ010007826.1, from coordinate 306,993 downwards.
ATTGTGGCTGCCCATTCTGAATTTATTGGAAATTTGGTTGGCTTGGCTGAAAATCTTGCTGAAATTGTTGTTGTAGTTGCTGGAATTGTTGTAATGGTGGCTGAAAAAACTGATTTGGTTGCTGAAAATTCGAATAGGGCTGTTGAAAATCTTGATTTGGCTGCTGAAATTGCTGGAAAGGCTGAAATTGTGGCTGTAATTGGGGTTGAGGTGGCTGAAATGTAGGCTGAATCAGCTGCTGGTAAGTAGATGAATGAGCTTTATGTTTTTGTTGGTATTCCAACACCTTACACCAACATTTAAACTCCATCAATGCCTCTTTGATCTCTTTACAGTACTCTGGTGAAAACATTTTTATCTTGCAGCCCTGTCACAAAACAAACAAGAAAAATGGCAGCAACCGTATACAAAAGATAAAGCACAAGAAAATAGAATCAAATGATATGCCCATAAGTACACAAGCAAAAATCAAACAAATCAACTAGTTGCTTCCCCGGCAACGGCGCCAAAAATTTGATGGACCCGAAATACTAGGTTAAGTTGTCACGAAATGTATGGGTCCTCAAATTTAAAATATTTATAAATAAAATGCTGGAAACCCTTTATGCAATCAAAATACAAAAACGTAGTAAAGGGGCCACAGGTCGTATTTTTCCTCGGGACTAGTTGACGTTGTGTGATTCGAGCTCATGTTTATGTGTCGTTTGTGAATTTTGGGTTTCGAATGTGGTTTTGGGTTGCAATCTGAAAGGAAAACTCAACGAAAATGAAGGAGAACCAAACAAAGGAATAAAACAAACGATAGTGAGTGATAAATCAATCGAAGGTAAACCAACTCAACCAAGGGAACTAAATCGAAATTAAAAGGGAACAAAATGGATATAAAATGCAATCTTGATGCTAAACAAATGAATAAGTGCAGTGATGGCAGATTTTGGAGACAAACAAACTTAACACAATTAATAGCATGCGAAATTCAAAAATCAAACAAGCAATTCAACTCAACTAGCTATACCTTTTGGGAGCCAACCAATGCAAACAAAATTCAGAAATATTCGAATGCAAACCCTAACTAATTTCAAACACAATGCATCACTAGAAGATAGGTGAATTCCTGGTGAAAAACAGTGCCAAATCAGCTTGGCACGCAAAAGGAAAACACTTGTGCCAAAGCTGAAATTTTTGTGCCAACTTGTACTTGAAACTAAACGATTTAAGCATGGAAAGCACAGCTAAGAATGCAGTGATATGCAGGGATAATGGAAGACATTCAGACTCCAACAGACTAATCAAAACAGACGTTGAAGAGCTTGACACAACAAATCTGCAGAAAACTACAGATTACTGCAGGAACGTTGAAGAAATTCAGAATCTACAAACAGGTATGCAGCTTCAAGTTGGATGCAAATTCAAACCAGCAGCTGGTGTGAAGCAAGTGGATGTGAAGTAGGCAAATCGGGTGCAGACTTTAGCAGTCAATAAATGCAGAAACTGACTCAAGTAAAACAAACTTGCCGAAACCAATCATGTGCAGAATTGAAATGGATAACTTGCAAAAATTCAGATTCGCAGTTGAACAGCAACAAGCCTATGCGAGCTTAAGTTGAGTTCAATAATTCAAATTCAGATAAGATTCACTAAGCTAGAGCTCACTTAAAACAAATTCAGGACTGATAAATCTATTTGCACAATTGAAAACTAAAGTTGCAGAAATTGTGAGTTGGTACGCAAGGAACAGGGCTGAGTCCAATTTGCAGAAATGAATACCAAGGCTTTGGAAATGAGGCAAACTGAAAGGTAAATTCAGATAAGAAAACTGAAATGCAGCAAACAAACTGATACGCAGCTTAACAGGTTGATACGCAAGCTGAAATCAGAGGAAAAAAAACTGATACGCAGCAATTACACTATGAAATAAACTGAAATTAAATTCAGTTGATCACTAAACAAGTTCCTAAACTACTTAACTTGAAGATTGAACCCTAATTTAAGCTGGAACAATGCAGTAAATGAAGTTAACTAATCTGAACAAAGACAGAAACAAAACACTGCAGAATTCGAAAATTACAGCTAGAATAACAGAATTTAACTAAAACTAAGCCTCAATCTCTCATCTCAGCTCAAGAAATCCTTGCTGTCACTCAAGGATGAGCCTCGAATTGAGAAAGAAACGATCCATACAAGAAACTAGTCAGCTGATACAAAATTCAGAAACGAAATGATAGAAATGAAATCTACTGCTAATAACTGAAAGTTCGCTAATTAAACTAAACCCCAATCCTTCTCCTTGCTGTCACTCAAGGATGAGCATCGAATTGAGGTGGTCGCGCCTCGAATTGAAGAAAAACTGAAGAAAATGAAGAACGAAGACGATGAACAGTTGCGGCGAAGACGCGACGAAGCTGAAGGCTGGGGAATTTCTGATTAAATACATAGGAATGGACGACCCAGATTGACTTGAATGAATCCAACGGCTGATCTTGCTCTGATTTGATCCAAACATTGATGATGATGATCAGGGGTCAGGATTTGCCTCGTGGTAGCTCGGATCCTCCAGATTTGCAATGGATGGTCCAGATCACCCTAATCATTGAATGGACGATCTAGAGCCCTCCGAGCTTGATCCAACGGTTGATTGAGCTCTGATTGGGATGAAACCTTCAGATCTTGATCAGAGTGCTTGATTAACTCTAACCCTAGCTCGGATTGCTTCAGATGGTCCCGGATGGCTCAGATCTAGCCGCTTTTGAATCGGACGGCCCAGATTAATCCAAAACTTGATAACTTGATCTGGGTCCTCTTCCGACTCAAGTTTAACCCAGTATACCCTAGGTCCAGGATCTTTTCATACCTACAAAAATAGGTCAAAAAATAAGTGGCCAAATAATCCAAATATGTGCAAATTTGCAATTAAGTCCAAAATAAGAGGAAATCCTAAAACCTAGGGTAAATTCACAATTAAGCAATAAAAACATAGGTCAAACATGGATTTTAGCAACTAAAATAATCAATAAAATAGTACTTATCAACTCCCCCACACTTAAGCTTGAGCGTCTCGCGAAACTACTAAGCATGTATCCCTTAGGCTTTCTCAAGCATAATTAGAAGCAAATGAAAAGAAATTACCTAGGGTCGGCAATTCTCATAAATCTAAGCTCTATGGATTAGTATCTTGTCCTTAAATCAACAACTTAGCCTTTTCATCCTTCATGAGTCATTGAGATGAATTTAACTCACCAGCCTTTTAAGGAAAATTTTGGTGGCTCTCTCCTTAAGTTCTAAGTTGATGATGGAAGTGGAGCTCACTCAAACACACATGCTTCTTGCACTACCATAGGCTTTCTTATTGTCTACTCTCCACCATTATTCATGATTAGGATCAACATCTACAAAAACAAGTGAAAACATGGAAAATGGTAAGAAATGGAGTAAAAGCCAAGAAAATGGAAAATTTGATAAAGTGGGAGACTTGGTTGCTCAAAAATGTTTTCAATGTGCTTTGCCCCTCTTGTCAGTTCACATAATGAAATCCAAAGTGTGATGGAGTGAGTCCTTGCAATGCCCTTCTTAAATTGGATGAAAATACCTCATTAATTCCTTTGTGCCAATTGTCCACCTTGCGTGCCAACCTCGATTTCTTTCCTCTTCTCTTTTCATGATTTTTTTTCTTTTTCTTCCTCTCTAGTAAATTCAGAATGTAATGGAGCAAAACTTGGGCTCTGATGAGAACATCTTCACTAATTTATGGTGCCAAAACTTAAATTGGATGCCACTTGTTTCCTTGTTTCCTTGTTTTTCTTTCTTTTTCAAAATGTCTTTTTTTTTTGCTCTCCATCTTCAATTTGAGCACTGCAGATCAAATTTGAATCAGAAAAAACTTGAGAAATCAAGCAACACTTAGGGAATTAGATGCTCCACTTTTAACCCTCACCAAACAACTCTTTTTTTTACAATTCACCTTCAAGTTGGCACACCTCTTTATCATCAAAATTTTTCTATTTCAGATTTCAAATTCAGCTCCACTAAATCCATTTCAAGTCTCTGATTTCTTAAATACTTATCATCAGTTAGCATCACATAGTGTAGTGGAGTGTTTGAATTGTTTCACTTGAAAATTCTACTCAACAAGTTCAATTTCAGCCACTTCACTGCATTTGTTTCAGTTCTGTCCAGCTCCAATTGTGTTCAGCTACACTTCCTTATCAGAGCTAGCTTCCAATCACACTGCCGTGAGCTTCAATTGGACTGATCAGCACCTTTGGCACAAAGAAGTGCAGCTCCAAGTAGCAGATTTTCTTCTTTTTGCTTTACGTACCAATATTTCCATTGCAGATTTTCTTCATAAGGGCTCCACTTGATTTCGGCACTGCCTCTCTGATTTCCAAAATCAAAATTTCAGTCTGAAATTGCTACTAAGCTGTGCCCATTGTAATCGAAATAATCTATTCTTCCTTGAATTCTTTGCTTGTAAATTCCATCTTTTGATACTCTCCTTGGCCACTGCTTTTCCACTTAAGCTCAGATTTTCTTTTACTGCTTTTCAAATTCTTTGCTTGCAAATCATCCTCTAGAAGAGTGGATGAAACACCTTCATAGCATCTTCCTCACTTTGGCACAGAATTATTTTCTCTTCACTTGTCACCAGATTTTTTTCTTTGTAATGGCACAGATTTCTTTTTCTTTGTTGGTGTGCCATTTTTTTCAGATTTTTCCATTGTTTGCCACTTGAATCTTCAAAATATGATAAGGAAGCTAGATGTCCAATTGCTTCTATCTCTCTTGCTCATTCTTGGCACCAAACTCACTCACTTGGCACATGATTTTTTTTTTCAAATGAAGTGCCTCATTGATACCAATCTTTCCAAAACACTAGTCACTCCCCCACACTTAAATCTTTATCCGCCTCAGGCAAAGTAGCATTAAGAAACATTTCAAACAACAAGTCCATAGAAAAGTGAGGGTAAGAGTAAGAAATAAGTAAAGAAAAATGGAATGAACATGATTTTTGTCAAAAGTTGATATGGAAAGGGAAATAAATTGTTTAGCCTTTATAAATGTGATCCAATCATTGAAATATGATTTTGAAAGAACCTAAGCAAGTTCTAGAGTACAATTGTTGATGCAGTCTTGCCCTGATTGCTGTTTTGGTGTTGACTCGATTTTAGTTTAGGTGGATGATCATTGATTATGATTAAGTCCTGATCGGGGATCAGGCATGACATGGATTATGATTAAGTCCAGATCGGGGATCAGGCATGGTATGGAAAATCCTAGTCTGGAGGGCTAGGTGTTGAAAAATCCTAACCTGGAGGGTTAGGTGTGAAAAATCCTAGCTTGGAGGGCTAGGTGTTGGGAAAGTCCTAATTCGGAAGGGTTGGGTGAAAAGTCCTAGCTTGGAGGGCTAGGTGAAAAGTCCTAACTTAGAGGGTTAGGTGCAAATTCCCATCCTGGAGAATTAGGTGAAAAAGTCCTGGCTTGGAGGGTCAGGTGCCTAGCTTGGAGGGCTAGGTTGGATGATGTTCTAACTCGGAAGGGTTGGGTGAAAAGTGTTGGTGCAGAATGCACCCAAGTCAAACCTGAGTTTTGATAATGGCAACAGAGGTCAAAAGTTAAGTCTTACTTGTTTTCTAACAAGTTAATCTAGTGTGCAGGAAAAGCCCTAGCGAAGGACTGCTAGGCACTGGCGAAGGAATGCCAGGGAAATAAGCCCTAGCAATGGACCGCTAGGCACTGGCGAAGGAATGCCAGAGTCAAAAGCCCTAGTGAAGGACTGCTAGGCGCCAAGCGAAGGACAGTCTGGGACTGAAGCCCTAGCGAAGGAATGCTAGGCACCGAGCGAAGGGCAGCTCGGCATCCAAGACCTGACAAAGGACCGTCAGGCAAAAGTCCAACCAGAGGAACGGTTGGCATCAGGTAAATTCTCCCGAGAGGAGTAGGTGAGGACGCGTTCCCCGTCAAGGGAACAGTAGGCGTCGGTTTGACCTAGGGCTCCATTTTGGAGAGCAAAGTCAGAACCAAGACAGCTAAGGCTGTATAATCTAATCACTTAATGTATTGTTGTGTTTTGGACTAACCCTGGATGCACGACCGAAGGAACGTGTGTCTGCAGCTCAGAAAGCCTCAAAGGAGAGAGGCAACGGCTGAGTAGGGCGCCCGGAGTGTCCCGGGCGCCCCCAAGGTGCATACAAAACAAAGTCAAGTAAAAGGGGTTCGAACAGTTGCTGGGTCGGGCGCCCCCGCTGCTCCCGGGCGCCCCCTGCGCTGCGAGCGCCCCCATGCGCATGCTCGAACCAGAAGCCATTGAAGCCAAGCAGATAACGTTTGACCCGGTCAATTCGGGCGCCCCGAGCGCTCCAGGCGCCCTGGTCAAATCGGATCCAGAGGATAGACGCTGACCGAGACCTCTGCGGATCAAAGGCCACGTGGGGGGCGCCTCCGACGTCCCGGGCGCCCCAGGCCCTATATAAAGGGTCTTCGACCAAGGATTCAGAACATCAAATCTCCGAACGCCTCAAAGCTCTTCTGCTCTCACGCCTTGCTCCGGAATCCTTCTAACTCGAGCCGACGACGTCCTGCTGCTCCAAAAAAGTCGATCTACTCCGGACATCAGTAAAAGAGCTAGTTAAAAGTTTACTGTACTTAATTTGTAATCCTTTTGTAAACTATTTTGCGCCTAATATAGAATTGCCCAAAGTAAACGGTCAACGACCGTGGGCCTTGGAGTAGGATTCGACACAGGCTCCAAACCAAGTAAAAACGACTGTGTCTCTGTGTTATTATTTTTATTTCCACTGTGCACTTGCTCTTAATTTTCCGAAGAAAAATGATTTTCGATATTCACCCCCCCTCTATCGGTGTTCTCGATCCAACAAGTGGTATCAGAGCGGGGAAGTTCAAACCTGGTGCAACCACCAGTTTGAAATTTTTTTTCGAATCTTTAATTTTTTATTTTTCTTGCGAATTTTTCGTTAAATATTTCATTCGATTTTTTTTATTTTTTATAATCTTCATCCAGCACTAATAATCCAAGACCTAGTCTTGGAAATTTTATTTTAGTTTTCTATTTTAGATTAAATGGCCATGCAAGAGGGATTTAGCACCGCCAGACCTCCACTCTTCAGTGGAGAAGACTTTTCCTATTGAAAAAGCCGTATGGAAGTCCACCTGAAAACTCAGGTGGACATGTGGATCATCATCCAGTCCGGTCTGGAGATCCCCAAAAACGCCGAAGGACTTCCTCAAAGCTACACAGAGTGGGACACCGCTCTGAAATGAAAGATAGAAGCCGACGCTAAAGCCACTCAGACTCTTCAGTGCGGATTGACGAAAGAAGAGCTGAACCGCGTGGGACCCTTCAACAGTGCGAAGGAGCTTTGGGCAAAACTGATCGAGCTGCACGAAGGGACATCAGATACTCGGATCAGTAAGAGCGATCTGCTTCTAAACAAACTCTACACTATCAAGATGACAGACAACGAGACAGCAGCTCAGCTCCACGCACGGATCCAAGAATTGATGAACGGTCTCCACACAATAGGTCACAAGGTTGAAAACTGTGACTTAATAAGGTATGCCTTAAACGCTTTCCCTAGAAACACCTTGTGGTCATCTATGGTACATACATACAAGGTCTCTAGGGATCTTTCAAAAATAAAATTAGACGAATTGTTTTCCGAACTAGAACTGCACGAACAAACTAACACCAATATGGTCGAGAATGATATTGCTTTCATTGGAGGTAAGACTGGAAGGACAACAAAGAAGAAGCCTGAACCTGAACCCGAGTCTAACTCAGACTCAGATTCAGAAGAAGAAGAAGGAGATCAAACTAAGCTGGTCCGGCTCGCTCGAAGCTACTACAAGGAACTGAAGAACCGAACCAACAAACGGAAAATCAGCCGAAGAAAGGACGAACCAGCTGAACCCGCAAACAAGCCCAATGTGACCTGCTACGAGTGCAAGAAAAAGGGCCACTACAAGTCAGAGTGTCCTAACCTAAAGGAGACTAAAAAGACGAGAAGAAAGAAAGCACTGCAAGCAACCTGGGACGAATCCTCCTCCTCCTCAGAAGAAGAGGCACCCCAGTCCAACCTCCCAGCTCTGACTGCCTTAGAAGAAATCGGAACCGAATCTGAAACAGAACAAGAGGACGGCGAGCTGACCTTCACAGAAGACGGAGAAATTAAGGTAACTGGTTTTAATAGATCTCAATTAAGTGAATTAATTTCATTTCTTTCTCGAGATTTGGCAAAAGCCAAACTCCGAGTCGAGTCCCTCCGACAGGAAGTAAAACTCTTGAAAGAGGGAGCTGACTCTAAACCCTTAACCGAGAAGGTTCAGGAAGGAACTCCTACTCAAGTTGAAAAACTTGAGAAGGAGAACTCCTCCCTGAAAACTCAGGTTAAGGATCTTAGATCAGCTTTAGAACGATTTACATCTGGTTCCAAAGGTCTTGACATGATCCTTGGAAAATAGAAATCAGTTCTAAATCGATCCGAACTGGGCTATAGAACCAAATCCCGGCAAAGATCTTACTTTGCTGTACTGAATCAGTCCAGGGGTAAAATTCAGGCATGGGTACCTAAACTATACCTGAACAAACCGACTGAATCAAATCAGTATTGGATCCCCAAGAACAAGATTCACATCTTGCCTAACCATCACCGTGGCTTTAGTCCAAGGGGAGCCAAACTGAAAACTATATTCATTATTAGATAAAATTGTTATTCTTGATTGCAATATGATTGTTTGCTTGTTTATTTAATTTCTGCAATTTACCATGCTTAGACCTAGGCTAGTTTAAGGACTAAACAAACTTAGCTGAAACTTGACAACATAGTATTGGGTGGAGGTGAGATGATAGTACGTTAGGGAAGCCAATTTGGCAGAACTAGCCGAAGCTACTGATCCAAGACCCAAACTAGTTAGACAAGAAATTTTTCAAAGAAATTTTGAAAATGAAATTTCATTAAAAGGCTTTGTCAAGGAAAGGGTGGATGATCCCATAAGGCTACGACCAAAGAAGGCCTAGTGCCTCGCCAAGACCTGGAAGCCAATTTTTGAAATTCAAATTCAAATTATTTTTTGTCAAATTCGAATCTAACACAAAATTTCAGTTATTTATAGATTTAAATGTCTTTTTAAAAATATTTCAAAATTAATTAAGTTTTCAAAATTTAATTGTTTTCAAAATTAATAAAAATTTTCAAAACAGTCTTAACTATCAAAACCTGTCTCACGAAATCTATAAGGCTAACGTGATTGAAAACCCTAGATTTTGGGTGAGACAGACTAGGCAGTGAAACTCAATTTAAGCTATTCCTAACTCTAATTGGATCCAAATCAAGAAAACTCTTTATGTGTAGGAACATAAAGATTTGGACCAATAGATGTTGGATAGCGGTTGCTCCAGACACATGACTGGAGATAAATTGAAGTTCACCAAGCTCAAGTTCAAAAACATAGGCTCAGTGGCATTTGGCAATAATGCTACACTCAAGGTAATTGGGTCAGGTAATATTGAACTTAAATCCGATTTCATTATTAAGAAAGTTCTATTGGTTGAAAACTTTAATTTTAACTTGCTTAACATAAGTCAGTTATGTGATTCTGGTTATATAGTCACTTTTAACAATTCCAACTGCCTAATTAGAAATGTACAAAACTCAGAAATCATGCTTAAGGGCACTAGGAAAAACAATGTATACACTATAAACCTTCCCCTTGTACCCAAATGTATGTTAACACAATTAGAACAATCAAAGCTCTGGCATAGGAGATTAGGTCATACCAATCTAAGAACTATCTCAAAAATTACCGAACTTGGCTTAATCAAAGGTATTTCCAAAATTAAAAATAATGAAAACCTAATATGTGAATCTTGTAATCAAGGTAAACAAACCAAATCCAATCACAAACTAACCCAATCTGATTTAACTCAAACTACACTTGAGCTCCTACACCTTGACCTGTTTGATTCACATGGAGCCAAGTCACTAAGCGGGAACCGATACTGCTTAGTAATAGTTGATGATTACTCTAGGTTTACCTGGGTTAGGTTTCTAAAAGCCAAAGATGAAACCCTAAAGCTATTAAATAAATTCTGTAAACTAATTGAAAATCAAAACGACACTAAAATTAAAAGACTTAGGAGTGATCACGGGGGAGAGTTTGAAAATCAACGATTCGAGGAATTCTGTAAGGTAAATGGGTACCTACATGAATTTTCATGTCCTAGAACCCCCCAACAAAATGGGATAGTTGAGCGAAGGAATAGAACATTACAAGAAGCCGCTAGGGCTATGCTCAACGAATTTAATCTAGCAAACCAATTTTAGGCAGAAGCGATTAGTACAGCTTGTTATGTCCAAAATAGGGTTTTGATTAACAAGCGACACAACAAAACCCCCTATGAACTGTACTACCATAGACTCCCAAACCTACACTACCTAAGGGTCTTTGGATGCAAAGTCCATATCCTAAACACCAAAGACTATTTAGGAAAATTTCAGTCCAAGTCAAACCTAGGTATCTTCCTAGGATACTCAATCACAAGTAGAGCCTATAGAGTTTACAACAAACAAACTAAGAAAATTGAAGAAACAACAAACTTAATTTTTGATGAAGAAATCAACTCAACATCTAATAATCCAGATGTAACTTCATCAAACTCTGACCAAGAAAATAATGAACAAAATGTTGAACCCTTAATTGAACACTTAAACGAACTAACCATTGAACCAATTAATGAGACAACCGAACCAAGTATCGAACCAACAAATGAACCAGCCCAAAGAGTCGAATCAAATAGTGAACCAAACCGACCAGCCGGACTTGAGGCTGAACCAAGCTCTAGATGAACCAAGAAACCCAGACTCAGTCACCCAACCAATCAAATTGTGGGCGATCCAACTCTAGGAGTCAGGACTAGATCCTCCTATAGAAACTTTAGTCAAATAGCTATGATATCGAAAATAGAACCCAAAACTATAGATGAAGCACTACCTGACCCTGATTGGATCATAGCTATGCAAGAAGAATTAGTCCAATTTGAGAGGAACCAAGTCTGGGAACTAGTGCCTAAACCTGAAGGCAAATCCATCATAGATACTAAGTGGGTCTTTTGGAATAAGCTAAATGATCAAGGAGAAATAGTCAGAAATAAAGCCCGCTTAGTAGCAAAGGGTTTCAACCAAGTAGAGGGATTAGACTACGATGAAACAAATGCCCCAGTAGCTAGACTTGAGTCCATTAGAATGTTGTTAGCCTTTGCATCCCATAAAGGATTTAAACTATATCAAATGGATGTAAAGTCAACCTTTTTAAATGGATTCATTAAAGAAGAAGTTTATGTAGGATAACCCCCAGGGTTTGAGGACTTAGATAAACCTAACCATGTTTACAAACTAACCAAAGCATTATATGGGCTAAAACAAGCACCTAGGGCCTGGTATGAACGATTATCAACCTATTTAACTTCTAAAGAATTTAGATAAGGCCAAATTGACTCAACATTATTTATTAAAACCCTAGGAAAAGATATATTTATTGCCCAAATTTACATAGATGACATAATCTTTGGATCCACCAACACCAACTTTCTAAAAGAATTTGTCAAGATAATGGAAGATGAATTTGAAATGAGCTTAGTTGGTGAGCTTATATTTTTCCTAGGACTACAAATCAAACAAACTAGGGATGGTAACTATGTTCATCAATTCAAATATGCTAAAGAGTTAATAAAGAAATTTAAAATGGATAACTCTAAAAGCATAAGTACCCCTATGACCACTAATGTAAAAATAGATAGTGACCCTGATGGTAAACCAGTAGACCTTAAATTCTATAGGAGTATGATAGGTAGCCTACTGTACCTTACAGCCAGTAGACCTGATATTCTCTTTGCTGTAGGGATGTGTGCTAGATATCAAACCTGTGCTAAGGAAATGCACTTAGCAACCCTAAAAAGAATACTGAGATATGTAAAGGGCACCCTAAATGTAGGGATTTGGTATCCTAGGACCTCAACTTTTGATTTGACAGGATACTCAGATTCTGACTATGCTGGCTGTAAATTAGATAGAAAGAGCACAAGTGGAAGCTGCCAACTGTTAGGTCAGAGTCTAGTTAGTTGGTGCAGCAGAAAACAACACTGTGTAGCTCTATCCACAACTGAAGCTGAGTATGTGGCCTTAGGAGAGTGTGTTGCTCAACTTTTATGGATGATGCACACACTTAAGGACTTCCAGCTCAACTACACCCAAACTCAAGTATTTATTGACAATATAAGTTTAATTAATTTAACTAAGAACCCAATCCAACACTCCAGAACCAAACATATAAAAGTCAAACATCATTTTGTAAGAGACCATGTAGCTAGGGGTGAAATAGTACTTAAGTATATTGACTCTAAATCCAACCTAGATGATATATTCACAAAACTCTTACCTGAGTCTGAGTTCAGCTCACTAAGAAGGCATGTAACGCCCATTTTTTTTCCTAAAGCGGCGTTACGCTGACATACTTAAGGCATGTAACATCATACTGCAGCGGAATAACTTAAACCTTACATATACATGCCCCTACTACCATCCCTAATATAATGACATGGAACTTAACATATGAACGTCATGCTTAACATCATATCATAACCTGCTTAACATCATACCATAAGGTTCATATCATATCATACTTGACATCTTATCATAAAGTTCCATAAGTCACTATTCGAGCATATAGGTAGCAAACATAAAGTTCTTAGCATAAACGGTTAACACATTCGATTTCCTGGGCCAAGTCACCATCACACACATATTTCAGGCCCTCCTGCTGCTTCCTCGTTATCCCCTTGCATGATCTGCGGTATAAGGAAAGAAGACTATAAGCACATAGGCTTAATAAGACTCTTTCCTACTCACTAAAATCATTCGTCATTCATTCATAATCATATGGAACATAAGCATCATAAACATTTCTATCATAGCATAAAGCATAAACATAGGCATAAATCTAATTGAACATTCTTATCATGACATAAAGTATAAACATAGGCATAAGCATAATTAAACATTCTAAGCATGGCATCATATGTGGCATGAACATAAGCATAAGATGTAAATCAACCATAGGCATACTTTCTAGCATATCAAGCATAGACATCGTAAACCTTCTAAGCATGGCATGATACACGGCATAACATAACTTAATAAACTTTCCTAGCATGGCATGAGACATGGCATAAATATAAACATAAGATATAAACCGATCTATATGGCACAAACATAGGCATACATTCTAGGATATCATAAGAGCATCTTCTTACCATAATCATAACATGGATCATTCATTCTCATTTATATCTTTTAACATGGAGCATAAGCATAACACATCATTATCATAACATAATGCATAACATGTATGAATGCATGGGTGGAATGCATATACATAGGGATGCTTAACTTTTAAAACATACTTTGAAAATGCTTAAACATCATCATCATAACATTTGGGGTCCCCGGCTTGTACCACATACATACATCATAGCGCGCATCCCTAGTAAATCCCGAGGTAGCTAGCCCCGACCTACTAGGGTAAGGACAGCATAGTCGGTAGTCCCCGAACCGAGGCGTTCTCAAGGAGCCCATCCCTGTTGCACAGCTCCTGTAGTGCCAGAATCGTGGACAGCTACGGTAGTCCATAACCGGGGCGTTCTTAAGGTGCCCATCCCTTGGACCCATACTTGGGTCCGGTACAAGCCCATTCATAAAGTAAAATACTTTGCATGCTTCATCATTCATAAGACATTCATTGCATACTTATCATGGCATCATTCTTATCATGAACATGATCATATCATACTTGTCGTAACATCATTCTTATCATGCATAACCATGGCATATCATTCATAAACATGGCATATCATTCGTAAACATGGCATATCATTCATAACATGGCATATCATTCATAAGCATAGCATATCATGTATAACCATGGCATATCATTCATAAACATGGCATATCATTCATAAGCATGGCATATCATTCATAACATGGCATATCATTCATAAGCATAGCATATCATGTATAACCATGGCATATCATTCATAAACATGGCATATCATTCGTAAGCATGACATATCATTCATAACATGGCATATCATTTATAAGCATAGCATATCATGTATAACCATGGTATATCATTCATAAACATGGCATATCATTCGTAAGCATGGCATATCATTCATAACATAGCATATCATTCATAAACATAAATCACATCTTACCATAGGGCCATTGGGACCCTTACTTGGAATAAATCTTAACTCATATCCTATTAACCCTTATTGGCCGAAACTTATGGAGTCCCAAGGCCATGTGATAATTCACACAATCACCATCCTTCATCCTTATATCATGGCAACACATAAACATATGCTTGAAGTTAAAGACTCAACCCTAACCCTTGGGTCCTTAGGGTTGGCCGAACCATATGGGCCTCTAGGGTGATCCAAAAATTCCCAAAATTTATACTTAACTTCTAAACATCATCAGGGAGAATTAAATAACATTATCATGATTTTTAACATATTTATAGACATTTAAATCATGGTGGCCGAAACCCATAAACATAGGGACCTTGGTTTTGTCCCTTTCATGTTGGCCGAAACCCTAGAGTGTCCTAGGGTACTCCAAAAATTCCCAAAAATTACACTTAACTTCTAAACATCATAAGGGAACATCAAATAACATTATCATGATTTTTAACATATTTCTAGACATTTAAAACATGGTGGCCGAAACCCTTGAACTTAAGGTTCTGGGTTTTGCTTCTTTCATGTTGGCCGAGACCCTAGGGTGTCCTAGGTTACTCCAAAAATCCCCAAAAATTAAAATTAACTTCTAAACATCATAAGGGAACATAAAATAATATTATCATGATTTTTAACATATTTCTAGACATTTAAAACATGGTGGCCGAAACCCTTGAACTTAAGGTTCTGGGTTTTGCTTCTTTCATGTTGGCCGAGACCCTAGGGTGTCCTAGGGTACTCCAAAAATCCCCAAAAATTACACTTAACTTCTAAACATCATAAGGGAACATAAAATAATATTATCATGATTTTTAGCATAATTATGGACCTTTAAAACATGCTGGCCGAAACCTTTGAAACATAGGAACCTTGATTTTGTTTCCCTTCAACATTAAATCCGAAACTAACCCATATATCATGCCAAAAATCATGGAAATCATAGGTAACTATTATACCACAGGTGAGGGAGTCTTACCTTAGTTTTCTTGATTTTTTGAACCTTGAAAGAGGAGAAGGAAGAGGACTTGGTATCTCTTGACCACAACAAATCCTAGTCACCTTGTAGGAACTTGAGATCTTGAGAGATGAGACCTCTTGTGAAGTTTTCTCCAAGGCACTCCTCCCATTGGTGCTCGGTAAGAATGGGGAATGAAGAGGAGAGGTAATGCACTTGATTGAGAGAATAAGTAACTCCCAAAACTCCTCTCATTATAACCCATCAAGGAGGCAAATGAAGAGCCTCTCCATGACTCTTCACCTCCTTTTACCTCTTAACTATTCTCCACTTCAATTACTCATAAGAATTCCTTGCTAGGTGAGTTGGTTAAGGCTTACATGGTTGTACAAGAGGTCCAAGGTTCAATCCTTGGCTCATGCACCTTTATTTTTATTTTATTTTCATTTCATTTATTTTATTATTTTTATTTCTTAAATTCCGAAAATCCCCCTAAAATCACTCATAATTATGCCAATATTCCTAAATAAAATTCTTTTATATTTATATTAATTTTACCTAATTTATATTAATTTTACCTAATTAATACCCATTTTTGGAGCCCTTTTAAAGCTCATTAGTACCTAGTTTTTCTCAATTTAAATGAGAAAACATGGATTTCTAGGCCCAATTTTACATAATTATTTCTGGGCCCCTCGGAAAATTATCTAGACATGCTCAATATTTTAAGAAAATATTAAGAGAATTTTTTGGGTCGTTACAAGGCAGTTAGGATTGTGCTTTGTAGAATAGATTAACTTTTTTTTTCTTTTCTCTACTTAATTTAAATTTTTTTTAATAGAATTTGAAAAACTGTTTTACTTAATTTCAAAATCAGTTTTCATTTTCGACTTAGTTTTATTTTTATTTCAAAACTACCCCTTTAAAAAATTAGGGCCTTTTTTCGAAAATGGACTTAGCCTAGGCCCTAACCCTAGAACTGCATGCACCTATAGACTTAGAAGCCAGCATCTCACAAGCACCTTAGGGTACTTTTGAGTGATAACCTAGAAAGGGTTGAGATGCTTAGGTCTTTGCCTTAATTCAAGATGCTTTAAGTCAGTGCATCTGCAGTAATTGGGGCACTAAATACAACTTACAAAGCAATCAAGTTAAGTGTCAAGCTTAGAAAATCTAACTTGAACAGAAACACTTAACTTGACTAACCCAAGCAAAAACTACTGTTTCTAACAGTTAGTGAGTAGCTAATTAGGTTAGACAGGTCCCTACAAAGAAAAATGACTGATTTAGTTTAAGTCTAATTATGAATTGGTTCAGTACAGCAAAATCTCATCTATTTCCTTTATGCAATCTTATTTCTGCTATATTTATCTTATTTTGATATATGGCAAAGGGGGAGAGATAGGAAAGGAAAGAGAACAATTAATTTTACTTATTCAAAAAGGGTTCAAATTTTTTCCTTTATTCAAAAAGGTTTTAAAAAGTTACTTATCCTTTATTCAAAAGCTTAAACTTTTTAAAATACTTAAGTTCTTAAAGCTTTCAAAATTTTGCTAAGTACTCTAGCTTCAAAATTTTTACTCAAGCTTTCAAAATTTTGCTAAGTACTCTAGCTTCAAAATTTTTACTCAAGCTTTCAAAATTTTGCTAAGTTCTCTAGTTTCAAAATTTTTACTTAAAGCTTTCAAAATTTTGCTAAGTACTCTAGCTTCAAAATTTTTACTCAAGCTTTCAAAATTTTTCTAAGTACTCTAGTTTCAAAATTTTTACTCAAGCTTTCAAAATTGTGCTAAGTACTCTAGCTTTAAAATTTTTACTCAAGCTTTCAAAATTTTGCTAATTACTCTAGTTTCAAAATTTTTACTCAAGCTTTCAAAATTTTGCTAAGTACTCTAGCTTCAAAATTTTTACTCAAGCTTTCAAAATTTTGCTAAGTACTCTAGCTTCAAAATTTTTACTCAAACTTTCAAAATTTTGCTAAGTACTCTAGCTTCAAAATTTTTACTCAAGCTTTCAAAATTTTGCTAAGTACTCTAGCTTTTCAAAATTTTCTTACTTAAGCTTATCAAATTTTTTTCTATAAGTACTTTAAAGCTTAAGTTTTTCAAAACTGTATTAAAACATAAATTTTTACTTAAGCTAACATTTTCAAAACTCTTGAGTACCTTAAAACTTAAAACGTTAAACCATTTTAAGTACTCTAATTATGCTTCAAAAAAAATCTCCTATGTACTTTTAACTTAAGTTGTTGAAAGATTTCTAAGTACCTAAAACTTAAGTTTTTCAAAGTACAAGTAAAGTTTTCTTAAACCCACGAATTTTTGAAAAATCTAGGGGGAGATTCCTTCCAGGGGGAGGGAACAAAATTTAAACCTTTTTCATGTTTGCTTAAACTTAACTCTTTGAACTAGGGTTGCCATAAATCAAAAAGGGGGAGATTGTTGGTGCAGAATGCACCCAAGTCAAACCTGAGTTTCGATAATGGCAACAGAGGTCAAAAGTTAAGTCTTACTTGTTTTCTAACAAGTTAATCTAGTGTGCAGGAAAAGCCCTAGCGAAGGACTGCTAGGCACTGGCGAAGGAATGCTAGGGAAATAAGTCCTAGCAATGGACCGCTAGGCACTGGCGAAGGAATGCCAGAGTCACAAGCCCTAGCGAAGGACTGCTAGGCGCTAGGCGAAGGACAGTCTGGGACTGAAGCCCTAGCGAAGGAATGCTAGGCACCGAGCGAAGGGCAGCTCGGCATCCAAGACCTGACAAAGGACCGTCAGGCAAAAGTCCAACAGAGGAACGGTTGCCATCAGGTAAATTCTCCCGAGAGGAGTAGGTGAGGATGCGTTCCCCGTCGAGGGAATAGTAGGCGTCGGTTCGACCTAGGGCTCCATTTTGGAGACCAAAGTCAGAACCAAGATAGCTAAGGCTGTATAATCTAATCACTTAATGTATTGTTGTGTTTTGGACTAACCCTGGATACAGGACCGAAGGAACGTGTGTCTGTAGCTCAGAAAGCCTCAAAGGAGAGAGGCAACGGCTGAGTAGGGCGCCCGGAGTGTCCCGGGTGCCCCCAAGGTGCATACAAAACAAAGTCAAGTAAAAGGGGTTCGAACAGTTGCTGGGCCGGGCGCCCCCATGCTCCTGGGCGCCCCCGCTACTCCCGGGCGCCCCCTGCGCTGCGGGCGCCCCCATGCGCATGCTCTAACCAGAAGCCATCGAAGCCAAGCAGATAACGTTTGACCCGGTCAATCCGGGCGCCCCGGTCAAATCGGATCCAGAGGATAGACGCTAACCGAGACCTCTGCGGATCAAAGGCCACGTGGGGGGCGCCCCCGACATCCCGAGCGCCCCCATACCCTATATAAAGGGCCTTCGACCAAGGCTTCAGAACATCAAATCTCCGAACGCCTCAAAGCTCTTCTGCTCTCACGCCTTGCTCCGGAATCCTTTCAACTCGAGCCGACGACGTCCTGCTGCTCCAAAAAAGTCGATCTACTCCGAACGTCAGTAAAAGAGCTAGTTAAAAGTTTACTGTAGTTAATTTGTAATCCTTTTGTAAACTATTTTGCACCTAATATAGAATTGCCCAAAGTAAACGGTCAACGACCGTGGGCCTTGGAGTAGGAGTCGACACAGGCTCCGAACCAAGTAAAAACGACTGTGTCTCTGTGTTATTGTTTTTATTTCCGCTGTGCACTTGCTCTTAATTTTCCGAAGAAAAATGATTTCCGATATTCACCCCCCCTCTATCAGTCTTAGAGGTGATTTGACCTTTCCTGGATCGGTCTGGTGACCGATCAGGGAAGTTGGCACGGAGTTCCCTCATGGATCGGCCTGGTGACTGATCCATCTATGTCTGATCGGTCTGGTGACCGATTAGGGAGCATACAGTGAGATTGGGAACCTTACTGATCGACTCCTGATCGGTCTGGTGATCGATCAGGGATACTATTCAGATTGTTTTGGTGAACGATCAATTGTCGCAAGCACCTCACTACGACTAATCAGGCGGAGCCTGATCGGTCAGGAGGTGTCCTGATCGGTCCCCAGACCGATCAGGCCACACCATGATCGATCTGGTGACCGATCAGGAGGGTTGGGCTGCGAAGCTAGTCAATCACTCTGCAAAGGGGTGGATCGGTCTGGTGACCGATCCACGACGTGGGATCGGTCTGGTGATCGATCACGAAGAAGTCGCGATTTCTGATTCCACAGTGGGGACCGATCAGGCTAGAGCCTGATTGGTCTGAACCCATCCTGATCGGTTTGGTGACCGATCAGGAGTCTCTCTGATTGGTCCGGTGATCGATCAGTAGCTGACAGCTTTAATTCAAAAACGCTGTCAGAATTTTAATTACGTTCTGTTTCTCTTCTGATCACCACTGATATGTTCTGATGTTTTGATCTTCTGTTGATTTACTGTTTTAATGAGTTGTTAAGTGTGCAGATGAATCAGGTTTACTCAAGGAGAGTCAAACAGAGGCTTTTGCTACATCAGGTTTGGCAGGGATCCATCTCAGGTTCCAACGGATGCTGGCGCTGCTGGAGCTGCTGACTGGGGCTCGTCTGAGGGAAGCTCTGGGAGTCCAGGAGAGCTCAGTGGTAGGTGGGAAGTTGTAGTTGAGCAGCTGGGAGCTGCAGAGAGGTGGTTGTGACCTGGCGATCAGTGGGAGAGGCTTAAGGGCTTGGTAGCGATGAAGCCTCTGTAGAACTCTTGATCACTTCTCTGGTTCTTGCGACAAGCTGCTTCTCCATGTGTTGTGCATCACTCTGAAGTAGCTGAAGCTTTGAGCAACATTCTGATACTTGAGCACTTGGAAGAAACAAGGAACTTTACAAGTCCATCAGCAAGGCACGAAGAGCAGGGAGTTCTTGCGTGAGGTTTGTGCTGAGTGGAGCTCGGGGAAAGAGTTCTCTTGTGGTTCTTCTGTCCTAAGTGCTTTGTAAGCCTTCTTGTGGTTCTTGTGCTTATTTACATTATTCTGTTGAACCCGCTGTGGAGAGGTTACTCCGCCGAGAAGGAGGTTACATTTGATATCCGAATTTCCGGGGCTTGATCTACCGACGATCAAGGGATCGCCAACCTCACGGGCACGCCAAGGAGTAGGGGCAAGTTAGCCCCGAACCTTGTAAACGATCCTTGTTAGTGTTTTTGGTTTGCTTTTCATTTCTACAGTTATACTCTGTTTTGTTTTTGCTTCCGATGTGCTACTAACCCTTGAAGTACAGAAATCTGTTAAGTGAAAGCGATTTTTGTGTCTGGCTATATTCACCCCCCCTCTAGCCATCCAAGTTCCAACAAGCGCAACATTCGAAAATCATTCTGAGCCTTCCATGTGACGACAAAATGCTAATGACAAAGCTCTGCGACCAAGAAAGCTCCGGGAAGAAGTGCTCGACACTTCGGGGTTCTAGATCAGCGGAGTCTTCAACTCTTCTTGTTTGGTTTGAATTTTCAATTCTGCATTATTTTTCTATATCCTTTTGATTGTAATTTGTGCACTGTAAGACGGGTTGCTCCGCCTCCGGAATGTCCGGAAAGGAGACCATTAGTGGACGGTCATTTCCCGTACTTAGGCCTTGGATGTACTGACCCTGGGGGGTTGGGAACCAAGTTAAAAATCCCGTATGCACTTTGTTGTTTATTCATTCTTTTTGTTTTCCGCTGTGCTACTAACTCTGTGTCCAGAATGAACAAACCGAAAAGTTTCACAAAGTTTCACAAAGTTTTTTCGATCGATATTCACCCCCCTCTATCGATGACACCGGTCCCCACAAGTAGTATCAGATCCTGGTCGCTCTTCACTTGACTAATAGCCGACGGAGCAAAGACACCAGGAGTTGAGGGGGAGCCCAGGGGTGAATCAGGTACATTTTATTTTAAATGTCAATTTTTAAATTTCATATCACATGCTTTAAGTGCAGGGAGAGAGGACACTATAAAAATCAGTATCCTACGCGTAAGAGTCGATCTACACCACCGACGACAAAGGAAGTACCAGCACCCGATGTCCGGCGGGACAAAAGCTACATCAAATGCTTCAAATGCGAAAAGTACAAACACTACAAGAATAAGTGTCCTGCAAAGGTACGCAAAATTTACGTCTGGAAAAATTTTCAAATTCCTGCACTACGCTATGTAGATAATTTTTCTGAAAAATTAAACTTTGTAAATAGTCAAATCAATATTTTGCATGATCAGTTACAAAATGTAGATATTGTTAAAATATCAGAAATTAACTTTTTAATCCTTAATGTCAATTCAATAATTTCTAAAATAAATTCTAATAATATTAATTATGATAACCTTGAAATTAATTCTAATAATTTTACTGATAATCCTGAAATTAAATCTGATAATTTTACTAAAAAGTCTGAAATTAAATTTGAAAATGTTAATGATAATTCAGAAATTAATTCTGAGATTAATCCTAAAAACATTGAAAATATTTCTGAGGATAACATTGAAATTATTTCTAAAAATCCTAAGGATAACATAGAAAATATTTCTGAAGATTATTCATAGGATAACTCTGATATTTCTGAGGATAGTAGAGATGAAATATTTTTAGATAATAATTTAATTATTAATTTTCTTGGATAATCCTGGAGAAAATTATAAAACATTAACTAATAGCCCAGAAAATTACTCCACCTACTACGAAGATGTAGAAGGATATGATTTTGATGATGAGGATGAGGAGAATTGAATTTTCTAGAATCAAGATATAGTCAATAAAATTTATAAAAAATCAAACAGATCAGAATTGTTACAAAAACTTGAAAAATTAAATTAATAAGAAATAGTGGATGAATCAGATATTTTTGAAATAATGAAGATGATGGAGCTGGACCCACAACTTTTAATTAACCCAGAAATTTTGAAATTTAAATCAAATTAAATCTTAATAACCTTAATTAATTCTTAATTTAATCTTTCATTAATTTAACTTAAATTAAAATTCAATTAACTCAAATCCAAATTCATTCTTAATTTAATCTTTCATTAATTTAACTTTAATTAATCATTAATCAACTTAACTTTAATGAATTCTTAATTCTACTTTAATTAATCCTTAATTAATTTAATTAATGCTTAATCAACTTAACTTTAATTATTCCTTAATTCAAGGTTAATTAATCCTTAATTAATTTAACTCCGATTAACTCTTAATTAATTCAACTTCAACATCAATTAATTCTTAATTAATTTAATTACAATTAACTTAAATCAAATTAATTCTTAAATAACTTAAACTCAAATAAAATAAAATCTTACCTAAACTGCTACAATTAAATTAATAATATTAAATATGTCAAAGTGGGTTGGTATATTCGTGGGTTCACAAGACATGTATCAAATCGAGAATTTGATACATCATTAGAAACTTAAGTGAAATAATTTGAAGTGTTTGACTCATGCATAACTGCCATGCCATGCGTTTGCTATTTTTTTTAAATATATGTCATGTCATTCATGTTTAATTTTAAGCATGATTTAGAATGGTTATAGGAAAAAGACTAATTAAAACTTGAACAACCTAGTATTAGGTGGAGGTGAGATGATAGTACGTTAGGAAAACCCTTCTAGTAAGGTCAAGTAAGGTAAGGCGTACCCTACTTGGTCTGTTTAGTCTGGTGGAACTACCTGAAACTACCGATCCAAAACCTAAACTAGTTAGACCAAAATTTTTCAAGAAGTAATTTGAAAATGAATTTTTGATAAAAGGCTTTGTCAAGGAAAGGGTTGTTGCTCAAATAAGGCTACGACCAAAAAAGGCCTTTGTGCCTCACCAAGACCTGGAAGCCAATTATCGAAACTCAAATTCACTTTACTATTTGATAAATTTGAATCTAACACAAGTTTTGATTAAATCTTAGATTTAACAATAAATTAGGAAAAATTATTCAAGAATCTCACAATACACCCATAAGACAACCATGCTTGCTTGTACTGAGACATCTAAAATGGGTGAGATGTTAAGGACTAATAAATTGAAAAATGGTTTTCAAAAATAGTTTTCCAAAATCCTAAGAATATTTTTCTAAAAATCTATTTTCAAAATAGTGCTTTAACACAATAATATTTTTATGGATTTCATGCTTGTATGATTGTCTATATATGATAGATTTTCAAAATTATATCTTTTTGAGAAAGTGTTTGACCTACACAATTAGACACAAGCCTTTAGGTCAACACTAGAGTCCCTTAAGACACATATATAGAGTCATACGATGTCGGATATAAGGGGAGTTTTTTTTGTTTCTTTTTAAACCTTATGTTTTGAAATTTATCATCTCAAAATAAGGCTTTCAATATTATCTCAAAAGCAGTGTTATATCACTAACATTTCAAAATATTTGTCAAAATTTGTGTTTATATCCCTTTTGATCTTGATAAACCCTAAAGACATAGAGGAAACCTTTTTTATGATGTACAAGGACTCCTAGGATGTGTCAAATTTAGGGGGAGTCTAAGTCAAAAGAAAACTGTCTGACAAGTAATTTAAAAAAAAAAATTTCTGGCAATTATTTTTGAAATTATTAAATAATTCTTTTGATCTGAACCAAACCCTAAAGACTCAGAGGAAGAGTACTTGTCATCAAAAAGCTTCCTAGGACTGGGTCAAGTTTAGGGGGAGGTCAAATTAAAAGAGTTATTGAACATTTCAAAATAATATATTTTTGTGCATGATATTTTCAAAATCCTGTTAAAAACATAAGTAATTTTACTTTCAAAGTACTATTAGTTTGTTTTTCAAAAAAAAATTTTGTGGCTTATAAAATCTTTTGGAAATACTTTTTGAAATAATAGTTACTTGAGTTTGGAGAATTTCCTGGACACTTAGAGAAATGTCCTTGTAGTTAACATGGTTTCCTAGGATTGTGCCAGACTGGAAAAGAAACCAAATCAAGTAAAATATTATGTTTTAAAACCAATATTTTTCTAAGTACTTTCAAAATATAAGTCAAGTAATAGGTTCAAAAAGTACTTATATTTTTCATTAACTTCATAATATTTTCCAAAATGTACTAATATTTTTCAAAAAGTTCATAATATTTTCCAAAAGGTACTAATATTTTTCAAAAAGTTCATAATATTCTCCAAAAAGTACTAATATTTTTCAAAAAGGGCATAATATTTTCCAAAAGTACTAATTTTTTAAAAAAGGGCATAATATTTTCTAAAATTACTAATATTTTTCGAAAACGGCGTTATATTTTCATAAGTACTTATGTTTTTCAAAAAGTTCATAATATTTTTCAAAAGAACATATGTTTTTCAAAAAGTTCATAATATTTTTCAAAAGTACATATATTTTTTCCAAAAAGTTCATAATATTTTCAAAAGTACTTATATTTTTCAAAAATGCATAATATCTTTCAAAAATACTTGTAGTTTTCAAGGTACTAATGTTTACAAAGTACGAAATTTTTTAATACTTTTCAAAAGTGCAGATATTTTGTTTCAAAGGATAATTTTTTTAAAGTGAAAATGTGTTAAGTGTAAAATATCTTTCAAATTTTTTTTCCCAATAATTCACAGAGTATTCTTCTAAATGCACTATTCGTTAAGTGAAAATCTTTTTTTAAGTGCAATCTTTTGAAAAAAAAATCTTTTCTAAATGAAAGTCTTTCTAAGGCAATAGTTTTCTAAGTGCGAGAATTTTCTAACTTCAAAATATTTTCCTACAAATACAAAAAATTGTTCCGAATTGCTCAGTACTTTTCAAAGTATATTTTTTTGGTGCAATTGTTTTTTTTAACTAGCTCTTTGCTATGCTTTCAAAAATTTATACTAAGTACATTCAAAAGAAAAAATATTTTCATTGTTGGTGCAAGTGTTTTTGTTGATTTTTGATGTATGATAAAGGGGGAGAGTGCGCATAAGTTAGTAATTTAAGTTTAATTTTTTTTTGATTTTCATTTTTATCCTTTGGGAAGAAAAAAAATTTTTCTAAATTTCGTAAATTTCAAAAAGGGGGGATAGAGAGCTTTCCCAATAGATAAAAATATATTTTCAAAACATAGATCATTTTTTCCAAGGATAATAATTTAGCCCTTTCATCCAATCTAACTTAAGATATTGTCAAACATCAAAAAGGGGGAGATTGTTTGTGCAAGATGCATCAGTGATGTCCTCCTCTAAGTGTTTCAATATTTGACAATATGATTAAGTCAGTGATACATTGAACAAGGGAAGGGTAGTCAAGAAAACTGGACCAAATTGATGAAAAGTCCTAGTTAACCTAAGCACTAAGTCCTGATCATGGATTGAGCACTAAGTCATGGCCGAGGGCTGGGCACCTAAGAACTGACCGAGGGTTGGGCACTAAGTCCTGGTGAGTAAAACTCGACACTAAGACCTGGTGAGTGAAACTGGGCACTAAGACCTGGTGAGTGAAGCTGGGCACTAAGACCTGGTGAGTGATGCTGGGCAAAAGTCCTGACAAGTGAAGTTAGGCAATAAGTCCTGGTCGTGAGATTGGGAAAAAGTCCTGGTGAGTGAAGTTGGGCAAAAGTCCAACCGGATGGACCGGGTGGCAACCGTCTCTTGAGAGGAGTAGGTGAAAGACACGTTCCCCGAGGTGGGAACTTAGGCGTCGGTTCGACCTAGGGTTTTGCGAAAACCTGAAGTTAGAACCAATCCACTAAGGCTAAGGTTGTATATGTGTTTGCCTTGTATTTATGTATCATGCAGGTACCTAAAATGGAAGACAAAACAGACAAACAAACACACAACACGGTTGGAAACTAGGCTGCCAGGCGCCCCTATTAACCAGGGCACCTCAATGATACAAGGCGCCTCAATCATTTAGGCGCCCTATATGTCTAGGGTGCCCTGGTTGAAAGCCTTATCGGTTGCTGTGAGTTCGGCACGGAGATAAGCTTTGACCAAGCTGTATGAGGCGTCTCATTGATCACAGGCGCCCTATACCAAGCCTATGTAAAGGGGATTCGACCCCTCAACTCAGCACAACTATCGAAAATCATTCTGAGCCTTCCAAGTGATGACAAAGCACTAACGACGAAGCTCTGCGACCAAGGAAGCTCCGGGAGGAAGTGTGCGGCACTTCGGAGTTCCAGATCGGCCGAATCTACAACTCTTCTTGTTTGGTTTGAATTTACAATTCTACATTATTTTTCTTTATCCTTTTGATTGTAATTTGTGCATTGTAAGACAGGTTTCTCAGCCTCCAGAAAGTCCGGATAGGAGACCATTATTGGACGGGCGTTTCTCGTTCTTAGGCCTTGGACGTACTGTCCCGGGGGGTTGGAAACCAAGTAAAAAATCTCGTGTGCACTTTGTTGTTTGTTCATTCTTTTTGTTTTCCACTATGCTACTAACTCTTTGTTCATAACGAACGAACCAAAAAGTTTACGATGTTTACACAAAGTTTTTTCGGTCGATATTCACCCCCCCTCTATCGACGGCACTGGTCCCCACAAAATTGATCCTTGAAAAAAAATTTTGATTCAACCTTTGATCCTTGGGAGAAAAAAACTTCTAATCTATTCCTTTGGGAGAGAAAAAATTTCTAATTTAAGCTCACTCTCCCCATTTGTCATACATCAAAAAATGAAAAAAAATAACTTTGCACCAACAATGAAAAAAAAATTCTTTTCCTTTTGAAAGTGCTTAGTTTAATTCTTTTGAAAGCATATCATTTTTGATAAAACAATTTTAAAATTCATCCCTTTTTGTTTGAAAAAGACTAAGTACTAGTTAAAAAAACTTAAGTACTTAAAGTGTACCAAAATTGTACTTAGAAAGGATTGTGCACTTCAGAAAAGTTTTGAGTTTTTAGTAAAATACATTGAACTTTAGATAAATATTCATTTAGAAAAGATTTTCAACAAAATACACTCATAAAGGATTATGGACTTAAAACAAATTATGCACTTCGGAATTTTTGCACACAAAAAATTTGTACTTTCGAAAATATTGTGCATATTAGAAAAATATTAGTATTCTGAAAGAAATTTTGGCCATTTGAAAAAATACTAGTACTTTTGGGAAATATTTTGCACTTTTTGAAAAATGTTAGTACTTTTGAAAAATATATTGAACTTTTTGAAAAATGCAAGTACTTTTGAAAAATATTTTGAACATTTTGAAAAATGCAAGTACTTTTAAAAAATATTATTAACTTTTTGAAAAATGCAAGTACTTTTGAAAAATATTATGAACTTTTTGAAAAATGCAAGTACTTTTGAAAAATATTATTTTTAAAACATAATATTTTACTTGACTTGGTTTCATTTCCAATCTGACACAATCCTAGGAAACTCATTTAACTACAAGGATGTTTCCCTAAGTATTCTAGAAATTCTCCAAACTCAGGTAAATATTATTTTCAAAATTGATTTCAAAAAAAAAGTTTTTGAAAGTGATAGTATAAAAAATGATTTAAAATGGTAGTATTTTGAAAGGGAAAATGCTTATGTTTTCAAAAGGATTTTGAAAACAGTGTAAGAAAATATATTATTTTGAAATGTTCAATAATTCTTTTAATTTGGCCTCCCCCTAAACCTGACATAGTCCTTGGAAGCTTGTTGACTACAAGTACTCTTCCTCTGAGTCTTTCGGGTTTGGTTCAGACCAAAAGAATTATCTAATAATTTCAAAATAAATTATTAGAACTAATTTCTTTTGATTTAAACTCCCCCTAAATTTGACACATCCAAGGAGTTCTTGTAGATCATGAAGTAGACATCCTCTGTGTCTTTAGGGTTTATCAAGATCAAAAGGGAAATAAGCACAATTCTTAAAATGCATTTTGAAACATTTCGAAAGATAAAAATGAGTATTTGAAAGACATATTTTGAAATGATGATAATTTTTCAAAGAAATAGTGATATAATAAGGTTTTTGAACCAAATTTTGAAAACCTTATTTTGAGATGATAATACATTTTTAAAGCATAAGGTTTTTGAAAAATCTATTTTTTTTAAAAATAACTTTTTAAATGAATAAAAACACACCCCCTGTACCTGACATCGTTTGACTTTATCTAAGTGCCTTAAGGGACTTTAGTGTTGACCTAAAAGGCATGTGTATATTTGAGTAGGTCAAACACTTTTTCAAAAGGATATAATTTTGAAAATTTATAATATATAAACAACCAAACAAGCATGAAATCCATAAAAACATTATTATGTTAAAGCACTATTTTGAAAATAGATTTTTAGAAAAATATTCTAAGAATTTTGGAAAACAAATTTTGAAAAGTATTTTTCAATTTATTAGTCCTTAACATCTCACCCATTCTAAATGTCTTAGTACAAGCAAGCATGGTTGTCTTATGGGTGTATCGTGAGATGCTTGAATAATTTTCTTTTAAATTATCATTAAATCTAAGATTTAATCGAAACTTGTGTAAGATTCAAATTTATCAAATAGTAAATTGAATTTGAGTTTCGATAATCAGCTTCTAGGTCTTGGCGAGGTACAGAGGCCTTCTTTGGACGTAGCCTTATTGGAGCAACAACCCTTTCCTTGACAAAGCCTTTTATCGAAAGTTCATTACCATATTACTTCTTGAAAAATTTTGGTCTAACTAGCTAAGGTTTTGGATCGGTAGCTTCGGCTAGTTCCACGACACTAAACAGACCAAGTAAGGTACACCTTACCCCACTTGACCTTATCAGAAGGGCTTCCCTAACATACTATCATCTCACCTCCACCTAATACTATGTTGTTCAAGTTTCAATTAGTCATATTCCTATAACCGTTCTAAATCATGCATAAGATTAAATATGAATGACATGGCAGATATATATATATAAAAAATAGCAAATGCATGAGCATGTCATTTATGCATGATTCAATCAAGTCAAGGCATTTTACTTAAGTTTCTACTAATGTATCAAATTCACGATTTGATACATGTCGTGTGAACCCGCGAATATGCCAACCCACTTTGACATATTTAATTTTATTAAATTTATTGTCGCAATTGGGTAAGATTTTATTTAATTTAGGTTTAAGTTATTAAAATTTAATTTGATTTGAGTTTCAAAATTTCTGAGTTAATTAAAAGTTGTGGGTTTAATATCATCATTTTCATTATTTCAAAAATATCTGATTTATCCACTATTTCTTCTTCATTTAATTTTTCAAGCTTTTCCAACACGTCTGCTTTGTTTGAATTTTTGTAAATTTTATTAACTCTAGCCTTGATTCTAGAAAATTCATTTTCCTTCTCATCCTCATCATCAAAATTATATCCTTCTACATCTTCATAGTAGGTGGAGTAATTTTCAGGGCTACTAGTAAATGTTTTATAATTATCTAAGAAATTAATAATTAAATTATTTTCTAATAAGGTTTTATCTTTACTATCTTTAGAAGTATCTTCAGAAATACCATACTTATCCTCAGAAATATCTTTAGAAAAATTATCCTTATCCTTAGAAATATCTTCAATATTATCCTTATTTTCAATATTTTCAGAATTAATTTCTAAATTATCCATATTATTATCATAATTAATTTCAGGATTATCCTTAAAATTTTCAAAAATATTTTCAGTATTAACCTTAAAATTTTTAGAAATATTTTCAGTATTATCCTTAATATTTTTAGAAATATTTTCAGTATTATCCTTAAAACTTTCAAAATTAATTTTAGAAATTATTGCATTGACATTGAAGATTAAACGGTTAATTTATGATATTTTAATATTATCTACAATTGATAATTGGTCATGCAAGATATTGATTTGACTATGTAATAATTCTAATTTTTTCAGAAAAATTATCTAACTTATCATATGACAGTGCAGGAATTTGAGAATCTTTATGAGCATAAATTTTTCGTACCTTGGCCAGACACTTATTCTTGTAGTGTCCGTGCTTTTGACATTTGAAGCACTTTATTTGACTTTTGTCCCTCCGGACTCCTGGTGGTGGTACATCCTTTGCCGCTGGTAGTGAAGAACGAGTCTTACGTGTAGGACACAAATTTTTATAGTGTCCTCTCTCCCTGCACTTGAAACACGTAATATGAAATTTGAAATTGACCATAATTAAAGAAAATGTACCTGATTCACCCCTGGGCTCCCCCTCAACTCCTGGTATCTTTGCTCCATCGGCTGTTAGTCCGGTGAAGAGCAACTTTGCTCTGATACCACTTGTGGGGACCGGTGTCGTCGATAGAGGGGGGGGTGAATATCGACTCGTTAAAACTATTGCAAAAAATGTGGAAAACTCGTCTTTTGATTGTTCATTCTAATCAAAGAGTTAGTAGCACAGCGAAAAATAAAAAGGAACGAAAAAGCAATCAACAGAGTGCACACGGGATTTTTTATTTGGTTCCCAACCCCCAGGGTCAGTACGTCCAAGGCCTAAGCACGGGAAACGTCCGTCCACTAATGGTCTCCTTTTCGGACTTTTCAAAGGCAGAGAAACTCGTCTTAAAATGTAAGATATACAATCAAAAAATATAAAAGAAATTAAGTGCATAAAGTAAATCAAACCAAACTGAGAGTCGAATACTCGGTCAATCTGGAACTTCGAAGTGTCGCGCACTTTCTCCCGGAGCTTCCTTGGTCGCAAAGCTTTGTCGTTAGTGTTCTTGTAATGACCCGAAAAATTCTCCTAATATGTCTTTGAAATATTGAGCATGTTTAGATAATTTTCTAAGGGACCTAGAAATATTAACATGAATTTTAACCTAGAAATCCATGTCTTTTCCATTTAAATTGAGGAAATAGGCACTAATGGGCCTTAGATGGGCTTTCTAGTACCATGATTATTGGTAAATTTTAGGTAAAAATTTATAGATATATAAAGGGATTTTAATGGGAAATATTAATATAATTATGGGGGAATTTTTAAGGGATTTTCGAAATATTGGGGAAATAAAATAAAAATAAATGAAAAAAATTAGTGCATGCACCAAGGATTGAACCTTGGACCTCTTGTACAACCATGCATGCTCTAACCGATTCACCTAGCAAGGGAGTGCTATGAGGAAATGAAGTGGATTATGGTTAAGGCTTAAGGGAAAATGAAGAGACACCATGACTCTTCACTTACCCTCCTTGATGAGCTATAAAGAGAAGCATGGGGGGGGGGGTTACTTCTCTTCTTCCATCAATTCACCTTTCTTCCTCCCTCCCTCCTCATTCTAGACAAAACCCAAGGAGAGGGTTCTCCCTTGGAAAAAGTCCACCTAAGGCTTCATCTCCAAGATCCAAGGCTTTTAAAAGGATACAAAGGCTAGGGGTGGTCAAGGAGCAACAAGATCATCCTTCTTCCTTCAAATCTAAGGTCTATAACCAAGATCAACCAAGGTAAGACTCCCGCACCTGTGGTATAATGTTTTTTCTTGAAGTTTTATATGATATGGAAGTCTTGTATGCGATTTTATGTTGGAAAAAAAGAAAACCCATGACCCTAACCTCATAGGTTTCGGCCACCAAGGGATTTGGGTCTAAGGGAATGTTAAAACTCCCTCTCATGTTTTCTAATGTGTTATCATGATGAATATGGAATAAATATAATTTTTGGGAAATTTTTGGAGTACCCTAAAGACCCCTTAGGGTTTGGGACTCTCACCATGATTCTTTGGTTAGGAAAGGGCTTAACCTTTCAAGTATTTACTTTGGGTATCCCCATGATTCAAAAGGAGGTTTAAAGTAAATTGTGTGAATTTTCACAAGGTCTTGTGACCCTTGTAAGTTTCGGCCAAGAGGGTTCTAGGGCAAGAAGTTAGGGCTTATCTCATGCAAGGGGTCCAATGGCTCCTATGGTAGGGTATGGTTGGTGTTTAATGTTAATTGGGGATTTTATGGAATTTTTCCATGTACCCATGACCTTGTAGGGTTTCGGCCAGCCCTAGGAAGGAGGGCTAAAGGTTAGGGATAACCCTAATCATGAGCCCTAATGGCTTCCCATGGTCTTAAAGGTAAAGTATGGTTGTTTCTTTACCTTATGCTATCTTACATGTTAATTGAATGATGGAACCTTTCCTTATGGGTTTCGGCCAAGCAAGGTAAATAGGATTTGGGGGAAGTTAGGGTTTGATGAATGATGGTTTATGCTTATTTATGAAGTATATATAAAGGTTCAAGCATGTGGTGGAAATTAAGTTACCTATACCCCTAACTCCAAGCACCATGTTTCATGTTTGTATGTTTCTGATTGGATGTCATGCTTAATAGGGTTTATTTATGAATGTCTTATGTCCTATGCCATGTACTTGAACGGTAGGTAGTATGTTTATGGGAGTCCTACCCATGCATGCTTGAGATAGATACCATGCTTATGTATGAAATACAATGTTTATCTTATGTATCATGATCATGCAAGTTCTATGGATTAGGATAAATGTCTATGCAAATATGCCATGTTCAATGAATGTAATGCAATGTTTACCTTATATGCCATGATCATGCAAGCTCTAGGAATAAGAATGATGTTTATGAAAGTAGGTCATGTTTTATGAATGAAGATGAATGTTATGTTTATCAATGAAGATGCATGTTATGTTTATGAATGAATGTGCATGCCATGTTGTATGAATAAAGATGCATGCCATGTTATGAATGACGACACGGTCGATGGTTGACGGTACGACGGTCGTGAGACAGGTAAATGGGCCGGTAGACGGGCCGGGTCGTTACACATGCTATGTTTATGAATGAAGATGCATGCCATGTTTATGAATGAAAATGCATGCTATGTTTATGAATGAAGATGCATGCCATGTTTATGAATGAAAATGCATGCCATGTTTATGAATGAAGATGTATGCCATGTCTTATGAATGATAAAGCATGTAAAGTATTTTACTTTATGAATGGGCTTGTACCGGACCGAAGTATGGGTCCAAGGGATGGGCACCTTAAGAACGCCCCGGTTCTGGACTACCGACTATGCTGTCCACGGTTCTGGCACTACCAAAGCTGTGCAACAGGGATGGGCACCTTAAGAACGCCCATGTTCTGGGACTACCGACTATGCTGTCCTTACCCTAGTAGGTCGGGGCTCGCTACCTCGTATTTACTTAGGGATGCGTGCTTATGATGTATGTATGTGGTACAAGCCGGGGACCCCCAATGATGTTATGATGATGTTTAAGTATTTAAAAGTATGATTTTAAAAGTTAAGGGGGCGTTTGGTTTGTTCCATTTTTCATTTTCATTTTCCAGAAAACCGCATTTTCTAGTTTTCTGGAAAATGACTTTTTTTCATTCTCTAGTTTTCCAGAAAACGCTATGTTTTTTCTGGAAAACAAAGCTGGAAAATACAAACCAAACATGTTTTCCAGAAAACCGCATTTTCTACAGAAAATGAAAATGGAAAACAGACTGAAAAATACAAACCAAACGCCCCCTAAGCATCCTTATGTATACGCATTAGACTCATGCATTCATGTTATGCATTAAGCCATGATAGTAATGTCTTATACTTATGTCTCATGTCAAGAAATATGCATGATAGTAGACGACTTATGCTTATGCTATGTTAAGAACCATGCTATGCTTATGCTATGTTAAGAACCATGCTATGTTTATGTTATGTTAAGAACCATGCTATGCTTATGTTATGTTAAGAACCATCCTATACTTATGTTATGTTAAGAACCATGGTATGCTTATGTTATGTTATGTAGTATGCCATGCTAAGAATGTTTAGTATGTTATGTTCACTATGTTTATGTCCATGCCAAGTATTATGCCATGCTATGAATGTTTACGATGTTTATGTCTATGCCAAGTATTATGCCATGCCATGAATGTTTATTATGTTTATGTTTATGCCATGCTACGAACGTTGACTTTGTTTATGTTCATGCCATGTCAAATGTATGCTAAGTGATCATAAAGGCTTATGTTCTTAGTAAAGCACTAAGTATGTTAATGTCTCATGTGCTCATGATTAAGTGATGAATGGTTTTAGTGAGTAGGAAAGAGTCTTACTAAGCCTGTGTGCTTATAGTCTTATTTCCTTATGCCGCAGATCACGCAAGGGGACAGTAAGGAAGCAGCAGGAGGGCAATAAAGCATTTGTGTGATAGTGTCTTGGTCAAGGAGCAATATGGTTGCTCGTCTTATGATAGAACTTTACCTTTACTATTTATGTGCTTGAATGGTGACTTATGTGACTCTATGACATGGTGCTAAGTATGACATGATGCTAAGTATGACATGATATAATGCTAAGTAAGAAGTTAATATGTCAAGTTCCCATGTCATGATGTTAGGAATGGTAGTAGGTGCATGTAGGTGTAAGTTTAAAGTTTTCCGCAGCATTATGATGTCCACCTGCCCTACTCATGTTAACGTAACGCCGCTTTATGGAAAAAAAGCGGGCGTTACAGGTTGGTATCAGAGCTTTAACCATCTCACTACACACACATCAAGCCCTCTTCCTGCAGCTTCCAAGTAAGTACCTCTTTGCATATCTCATAGTAGTAAGCAATCTAGGATACTTTATTATTCTAGAATATGCAAGTATGAACGATGATTATGATGAACAGTACTTTAGGATATGTAACGATGAATGATATTTTATCTTCTTTTATGAATTAAATATTTAGAATAATATAGGGGTAGAGAAAAAAAACTGATATGAGCCATACTTGTCTTTGGTGACAACCCCATCACCTGACCTGGCGCAATTGGAAACCCAGCTCCAGCGTCAAGTCACGGAGCAGCAACAGACCATTGATACCTTGATGAACCAGCAAGACAATTCCACTACTCCCCCAGTGAACCAGACTGCTATACCCGTTGCGCCCACAGTTACGTAGAACCCTCCGACAGGCCCGACCACTGCAGCACGTCAAGAGGCTTATCTGATTCAGTGGTTGAGGCTGAAACCGGAGAATTTCTCAGGTGGTGGGGAACCGTGGGACGCACAAGCATGGTTCAAGACAGTGGAAAGTACCATAGAGCAGCTAGACTGGCCGGCGCGAGAAAAGATCAAGTGTGCGTCCTTCTGCCTTTCTGGAGACGCCAGAATGTGGTGGGAGAGGGTCAAGGCCAAAAGACAAGTGGACCAGATGACGTGGTCGGACTTCGAGTCGGAGTTCTTCGAAGAATTCTTCAACATGCGTGTCACCAACAGGCATTACGACGAGTTCACGGAATTTCGACAGGGTGACCTCTCGGTCAACAAAGCCGTGAAGAAATTCAATCGACTAGCTCGCCTATGCCCCGAGCTGGTCCGCACCGAGAAAGAAAGGGTCTGACTTATGCTGAAAATGTTGCGGCTGGAAATAGCTCTGAATGTAGCTGGCGGAGTTAACAGACCACAGACCGCCGCGGAACTGTTTAGTAGTGCCCTACTCACTGAGCACAATCTGAACAATATCAGTCAGCAAAGGAAGGCGATGAATGAAAGTAAGAATCAAGATCACACTGGAATCCTCGATTCTTTCTCTCATTATACTTAATGTTCTTCCCGTTAATGATCGCTTAGGAGGACAAAAGTGCCAGGGCAACCACGCTAATTGGAAGGGAGATCAAGGTGGTAAACGGAAGCCATGGAACAACTCACAAGGAGGCCCAGCAAATAAACAGGCCAAGCCTATCCTGTGCACAACATGCGGAAAACAGCACCCCGGGGAATGGCGAAGAGGTATGAATCGGTGTTTCACCTGTGGAATAGAAGGGCATATGGCGGCTTATTGTCCTAGCAGGAGCCAGACACCTTCCCTACAAATCATTCAGTACCAAGCTGCCCCAGCGAAACTACACTATATGCAAGCTGAACCGGAAGGTATCCCGATGCTGGAGGCCCAACCGAATATGATGAATGCCAGGGTTTTCTCGGTTACCAAGGAAGATGTTGCGGAAGCTTCTACGGTTGTCACAGGTCAGATACTTAT
Organism: Boesenbergia rotunda; assembly: GCA_024364735.1. Taxonomy (NCBI): domain Eukaryota; kingdom Viridiplantae; phylum Streptophyta; class Magnoliopsida; order Zingiberales; family Zingiberaceae; genus Boesenbergia; species Boesenbergia rotunda. Next base: position 270,891 of record JAGFNQ010007826.1, on the reverse strand, counting down.
TTTCAGTCAGTATGCTACTGCATTATTTGATACTGGGGCAACGCACTCGTTCATTTCTGTGCCATATACCAAGAAGATAGATAGGCTTCCACAAGTGTTAGACTGCAGGTTCTTAACCACCCTACCCTCGGGAGAAATAATGACATCCACTCATGTGCTGCGTGCGGTGCCGGTCGGAGTTGCAGGAAGGGAACTTTACTGCGATCTGATAGTACTCGACATGCAAGATTACGATGTTATAATGGGAATGGATTTCCTGGGTAAATACGGTGCTTTTATTGAGTGTCGTAAGCGAATGGTGGTCTTTCGACCCGAGGCAGGGTCTAGGTTCGAATTCATCGGGGAGCCAAGGAAAAGAACCGGGAAATATTTATCAACTCTCCAAGCTCAGAAAATGTTAGACAAAGGATGTACTGGATTTCTAGCATATGTGGTTGATGCCAGTCAAGTGAAGGACCAGAAGCTGGAAGATGTCCGGGTGGTATGCGATTACCCAGAGGTTTTCCCAGATGAATTACCAGGATTAGCCCCTGATAGAGAGGTGGAATTTGAGATCGAATTGGTTCCGGGTACCAACTTGATCTCCAAGGCACCTTACCGTATGGCGCCGGTTGAATTAAAGGAGCTTCAGGGATAGCTACAGGAGTTGCTGGATAAGGGATTTATTCGCCCTAGTCATTCCCCGTGGGGAGCTCCGGTGCTGTTTGTGAAGAAGAAGGACGGATCTATGCGAATGTGCATAGATTACCGAGCGCTGAATAACGTAACGATCAAGAACAGGTATCCCCTTCCGAGGATAGATGACCTGTTTGACCAATTGAAGGGAGCCACTGTTTTCTCAAAAATTGATTTGAGGTCTGGTTATCATCAAGTTAGAGTAAAACAGGAGGATATTCCAAAGACGGCTTTCCGAACAAGGTACGGGCACTTTGAGTTTGTGGTTATGCCCTTCGGCGTGACGAATGCTCCCGCTATGTTTATGGACCTTATGAATCGGGTATTCTCGTCATTCCTCGACAAATTTGTGATCGTCTTCATCGACGATATCCTGATTTATTCGAGGACCCCAGAAGAGCACGCGGAGCACCTGAAGATAGTATTAGAGACTCTGCGGGAAAAGCAACTGTTCGCAAAATTTTCCAAATGTGAGTTCTGGCTCGACCAAGTGGGCTTTTTGGGTCATATTATTTCCGAGGACGGAGTCATGGTAGATCCAATAAAGATTGAAGCTGTGAATAACTGGAGCCGGCCGAAGAACGCCAGCGAAATCAGAAGTTTTCTTGGGCTGGCAGGCTATTATAGAAAATTCGTGGAAGACTTCTCGAGGATTGCAGCCCCTTTAACGGCTCTTACTCGGAAGGATAAGAAGTATGAATGGACAGAAACCTGTGAGAAGAGTTTCTTGGAACTAAAAAGGAGACTCACAAGCGCTCCAATCCTTACCCTTCCAGAAGGTAATCAGAGCTTTGACATATATAGCGATGCCTCCAAACTAGGACTTGGAGCTGTACTGATGCAGAATGGAAAGGTTATTGCCTACGCCTCTAGACAACTCAAGGAATATGAACAGAATTACCCCACTCATGATCTGGAACTGGCCGCGGTGGTCTTCGCTCTTAAAATATGGAGGCATTATCTATATGGAGCACAGTGTAAGATTTATACAGATCACCAGAGTCTGCGATATTTCTTCACTCAGAAAGACCTGAATATGAGACAACGCCGATGGCTTGAGCTGGTGAAGGACTATGACTGCGAGATCTTCTACCATCCAGGGAAGGCAAACAAAGTGGCCGATGCACTCAGCCGGAAGTCAAGTGCCACCTTGATGTCCATATCTAAGTTACCCCGACCACTCGAAAGAGAAATGATGAATTTTGGGGTCGAAGTCATATCTGGACGACTTTCCACCATGACAATATCACCCACGCTATTTGAGGACATATTGGACAAACAAAACGGTGATCAGAATCTTCAGAAAATAAAACAGGAGATCCTAGAAGGAAAGGGTGATGGTTTTCATATCGCCAAAGGGGGAGTACTATACCTTAGGGATCGTTTATGTATTCCTAATGATCCGGAGCTTCGAAGGGAAATACTGGCAGAGGCTCACGGAACCCCCTATTCGATGCATCCAGGATCCACCAAGATGTACCAGGATCTGAAAGAGAAGTTTTGGTGGTCCGGTATGAAGAGGGACGTGGCTCAGCATGTTAGTACTTGCATGACTTGCCAGCAAGTAAAAGCAGAACACCAGCGACCCGGAGGAGTTCTGCAGCCACTCGCAATTCCGGAGTGGAAATGGGAAGACATCTCTATGGATTTTATTTCAGGGCTTCCCAGAACTACGAATGGATATGATGCGATTTGGGTAATTGTGGACAGGCTGACGAAGTCTGCTCACTTCCTGGCAATCAAGATGACTGATTCAATGGAACAACTGGCTCAATTATATGTTAAGGAGATAATCAGACTTCATGGGGTTCCCAAGACCATCATCTCAGATAGGGATGGTCGCTTTACTTCGCATTTCTGGGAGTGTGTTCAGAAGTCTCTCGGCACTAAATTGCGATTTAGCACCGCCTTTCACCCTCAGACTGATGGGCAAACTGAACGGGTGAATCAAGTACTAGAAGACATGCTGCGGGCTTGTGCCTTGGATTTCAAAGGGAGCTGGTGCCGATATCTATGCTTAGCGGAATTCGCTTACAACAATAGCTACCAAGCTACTATCGGAATGGCACCTTATGAAGCATTGTACGGGAGGAGATGTAGGTCTCCGATCTGTTGGTACGAGGGTGGTGAAAAGAAGGAAATGGGGCTCACAACGGATGTCATCGACAGCACCACCCGAGCTATACAGAATATTCGACAACGGATAGAAGCTGCTCAGAGCCGACAGAAGAGTTATGCCGATGTCCGGCGTAGACCACTGGAATTTAATGTTGGAGATTTGTTGTTCCTCAAAGTGGCTCCTATGAAAGGGGTGACAAGATTTGGGAGGAAAGGAAAACTAAGTTCGCGTTATGTGGGGCCGTACCTGATTCTGAAAAGAGTTGGTAAGGTGGCATATGAGCTGGAACTGCCTCCAGAGATGTCGGCCATTCATAATGTGTTCCATGTGTCAACGCTTAAAAAGTGTATCCCGAATATGGACCAAGTGATCGGACCACAGACAATACAAGTGCAGGAGGACCTGAGCTATGAAAGCAGACCTATCCAGATCTTGGATCAGGAAATCAAGAAGCTAAGGAGTAAGAAAGTACCCTTAGTCAAGGTTCTATGGCAAAGTCAACGGTTCAAAGAAGCTACCTGGGAACGCGAGGACGAGATGAGGCGTAAGTACCCGGAGTTACGTTATTCTAAGTTTGAAGACGAACTTTCACGAGGTATGGGGGATTGTAACGACCCGGAAAATTCTCCTAATATGTCTTTGAAATATTGAGCATGTTTAGATAATTTTCTAAGGGACCTAGAAATATTAACATGAATTTTAACCTAGAAATCCATGTCTTTTCCATTTAAATTGAGGAAATAGGAACTAATGGGCCTTAGATGGGCTTTCTAGTACCATGATTATTGGTAAATTTTAGGTAAAAATTTATAGAAATATAAAGGGATTTTAATGGGAAATATTAATATAATTATGGGGGAATTTTTAAGGGATTTTCGAAATATTAGGGAAATAAAATAAAAATAAATTAAAAAAAATTAGTGCATGCACCAAGGATTGAACCTTGGACCTCTTGTACAACCATGCATGCTCTAACCAATTCACCTAGCAAGGGAGTGCTATGAGTAAATGAAGTGGATTATGGTTAAGGCTTAAGGGAAAATGAAGAGACACCATGACTCTTCACTTACCCTCCTTGATGAGCTATAAAGAGAAGCATGGGGGGGGGTTACTTCTCTTCTTCCATCAATTCACCTTTCTTCCTCCCTCCCTCCTCATTCTAGCCGAAACCCAAGGAGAGGGTTCTCCCTTGGAAAAAGTCCACCTAAGGCTTCATCTCCAAGATCCAAGGCTTTTACAAGGATACAAAGGCTAGGGGTGGTCAAGGAGCAACAAGATCTTCCTTCTTCCTTCAAATCTAAGGTCTATAACCAAGATCAACCAAGGTAAGACTCCCTCACCTGTGGTATAATGGTTTTTCTTGAAGTTTTACATGATATGGAAGTCTTGTATGCGATTTTATGTTGGAAAAAAAAGAAAACCCATGACCCTAACCTCATAGGTTTCGGCCACCAAGGGATTTAGGTCTAAGGGAATGTTAAAAATCCCTCTCATGTTTTCTAATGTGTTATCATGATGAATATGGAATAAATATAATTTTTGGGAAATTTTTGGAGTACCCTAAAGACCCCTTAGGGTTTGGGACTCTCACCCTAATTCTTTGGTTAGGAAAGGGCTTAACCTTTCAAGTATTTACTTTGGGTATCCCCATGATTCAAAAGGTGGTTTAAAGTAAATTGTGTGAATTTTCACAAGGTCTTGTGACCCTTGTAAGTTTCGGCCAAGAGGGTTCTAGGGCAAGAAGTTAGGGCTTATCTCATGCAAGGGGTCCAATGGCTCCTATGGTAGGGTATGGTTGGTGTTTAATGTTAATTGGGGATTTTATGGAATTTTTCCATGCACCCATGGCCTAGTAGGGTTTCGTCCAGCCCTTGGAAGGAGGGCTAAAGGTTAGGGATAACCCTAATCATGAGCCCTAATGACTTCCCATGGTCTTAAAGGTAAAGTATGGTTGTTTCTTTACCTTATGCTATAATACATGTTAATTGAACGATGGAACCTTTCCTTATGGGTTTCGGCCAAGCAAGGTAAATAGGAATTGGGGGAAGTTAGGGTTTGAAGAATGATGGTTTATGCTTATTTATGAAGTATATATAAAGGTTCAAGCATGTGGTGGAAATTAAGTTACCTATACCCCTAACTCCAAGCACCATGTTTCATGTTTGTATGTTTATGATTGGATGTCATGCTTAATAAGGTTTATTTATGAATGTCTTATGTCCTATGCCATGTACTTGAACGGTAGGTAGTATGTTTATGGGAGTCCTACCCATGCATGCTTGAGATAGATATCATGCTTATGTATGAAATACAATGTTTATCTTATGTATCATGATCATGCAAGTTCTATGGATTAGGATAAATGTCTATGCAAATATGCCATGTTCAATGAATGTAATGCAATGTTTACCTTATATGCCATGATCATGCAAGCTCTAGGAATAAGAATGATGTATATGAAAGTAGGCCACGTTCTATGAATGAAGATGCATGTTATGTTTATCAATGAAGATGCATGTTATGTTTATGAATGAATGTGCATGCCATGTTGTATGAATAAAGATGCATGCCATGTTATGAATGACGACACGGTCGATGGTTGACGGTACGACGGTCGTGAGACCGGTAAATGGGCTGGTAAATGGGCCGGTAGATGGGCCGGGTCGTTACATATGCTATGTTTATGAATGAAGATGCATGCCATATTTATAAATGAAAATGCATGCTATGTTTATGAATGAAGATGCATGCCATGTTTATGAATGAAAATGCATGTCATGTTTATGAATGAAGATGTATGCCATGTCTTATGAATGATAAAACATGTAAAGTATTTTACTTTATGAATGGGCTTGTACCGGACCGAAGCATGGGTCCAAGGGATGGGCACCTTAAGAACGCCCCGGTTCTAGACTACCGACTATGCTGTCCACGGTTCTGGCACTACCGAAGCTGTGCAACAGGGATGGACACCTTATGAACGCCCTGGTTCTGTGACTACCGACTATGCTGTCCTTACCCTAGTAGGTCGGGGCTCGCTACCTTGTATTTACTTAGGGATGCGCGCTTATGATGTATGTATGTGGTACAAGCCGGGGACCCCCAATGATGTTATGATGATGTTTATGTATTTAAAAGTATGATTTTAAAAGTTAAGCATCCTTATGTATACGCATTAGACTCATGCATTCATGTTATGCATTATGCCATGATAGTAATGTCTTATACTTATGTCTCATGTCAAGAAATATGCATGATAGTTGACGACTTATGCTTATGCTATGTTAAGAACCATGCTATGCTTATGCTATGTTAAGAACCATGCTATGTTTATGTTATGTTAAGAACCATGCTATGCTTATGTTATGTTAAGAACCATGCTATGCTTATGTTATGTTATGTAGTATGCCATGCTAAGAATGTTTAGTAAGTTATGTTCACTATGTTTATGTCCATGCCAAGTATTATGCCATTCTATGAATGTTTACGATGTTTATGTCTATGCCAAGTATTATGTCATGCCATGAATGTTTATTATGTTTATGTTTATGCCATGCTACGAACGTTGACTATGTTTATGTTCATGCCATGTCAAATGTATGCTAAGTAATCATAAAGGCTTATGTTCTCAGTAAAGCACTAAGTATGTTAATGTCTCATGTAACACCCCAAAATTTTTCCCATATGAAATATTATGAATTCATGAAACATTAATATGAAATGTCATGATGGGCTTGGCTTAATGGGCTTTGATGTGGATTAGTGCAAAATGTGATAAAAAGAAATGTAGAAAGGAAGCAAGGATCGAACCTTGAACCTCCTAGTTGCACTAGCCATGTCTTAACTAATGCACCATGAGTGTTTCATGTTGAGAGAATAAGAAATGTGCTAGTTAAAGCTAGGGAAGTGAAGAGACATGTCCCTTCATGAAAGTAGTATAAATAAGAGAGAGGGAAAGAAGTTTGATTCTTCTTCTTCCCCACTCTAAAAACCGAAAACCTAGAGCCCTCCTCCTCCTTCTTCATTTTCGAAAAGTACACCCTAGGGTTCTAACCCTAGGGAATTGGAAGGAAGAAGACCCCATCCAAGGATCTTGCCCTCTACTAGGGCCAAGAGTGCTAGAGAAGACTAACAAGGGGAAATTCTCACCCCTCCTTCAACCAAGGGTACCCTAAAGGTTTAGAGAAGGTGAAATTCAAGCGAAAGGAAGTAAGTATCCCCTCGCCTGCAGTGTAATTGTTGTGCATGATCTTTTCTTCTTCTTGTTTTCGAAAAAAAAAGAGTATCCACTTGTGTATGTTTCGGCCACCCCTTAGGGGAAGACCTTGGTTACTCCTTGATGCATGAGAAGACCCCTTGGGACTTAGGGTATATGTATATGTGGTTTTCCTTCATGATGTTATGAACAAAAACTAGGGTTTTGCCCTTATGTAGGTTTCGGCCACCCCCAAGAGGAAGGCCTTGGCTACTCCTTGATGCATGAGGAGACCCCTTGGAACTTAGGGTATATTTATATGTTGTTTCCCCTTCATGATGTGATGAAAAAAAAACTAGGGTTGAACACCCTACAAGATTCGGCCAAAGGATGAAAACTAGGGTTTAGGGTTTGGATGATTATCCTATGATGTATCCATGCTTAGTAGTGTAGACAAGGTGTTTGTATAAATGTTTGTGTGAAGGTTTGATTTCAAAAACACTAATTCCCCTACCCTAAGACTTTCGGCCAACACCCTAAGATTAGGGTTTGTGAAGGTTAAACTACCCTATGAGATATGCCTATGTTTAGTAAGATGATATGTATATGTATGCGATGATTAAATGGAATGCTTGATTTGAAAACTTGATTCTCACTAGCATGAAACTTTCGGCCAAGGCATGAACATTAGGGTTTGTGAAAGTTGATTACCCCAGGATGTATGCTATGCTTAGTATGACACATGATGTATATATATATGTGATGCTTGTATGGGAAGTTGATATCAAAAGAAAGAGAAAAAAAAAAACCTAAGCTACCCCTACCCTTGACTTTCGGCCAAACCCTAGGTTTAGGGTTGGGAAGAATCAAATTAACTCATGAAGCATGCTACCACTTCCTATGATATGAATATGATTTATGTGACCAATCTTGTCATATGTAAAGTATGTTTAAGTGGTTAAGGTATGATGTATGTATGAGCATGTCTTATAGCCCATGGGGCATCCTTATGAATTGCATGTGATGTGTATGATAAAATGCTTGAAAGGATACTCCACTAAGAATGGGATCAAGAGCACCCCTCATGTTGTGTGGTGTGTCCCTATGGGATCATGAGCACCCTTGAAGAGTGGTGTGTCCCTTGAGAGTGGATTTGGAGTACTCCTTAGCATATATGTAAAAGCATGATAAGTATTTTACGTTGGAAGTTGCGTACCCGACTCGGAAGGGGGTCGTTAAACAAATCCGGGGTACATGTTAACTGAAGGTCATGGCTCCGGTAGGACGGAAGGGTCCTGCTCTAATTGGTTGGTGGCTCGCTACTCCAATTCATTAGGGAACGCACTTGATGTGGTACACAACTGGGCCCTATATGATGTTGAAAGTATTTTTAAGTAATACCTTTATGGAATTGTTTTGAAAACATTTATTATATGTGAAGGGTATGCTTAAGATACTTTATACTGCTTGCTTAGAAACTTTGATGTTTAGTATGCTATGATAAACTCATTCTTATGATTCATTATGTGTACATGTTGTATTCTTTCGTATGGATTTTGCGAGTAGGACAGGATCCTTACTAAGCATTTGTGCTTACTAGTTTATGTGTTGTCTTATGCTGCAGATAAAGGTAAGGGACACTTAAACTAAAGGAAGAGGCAAGAGGGCTGAAGATGTGTGGGGTGGTGGCTCGGGAAAGAAAGATTCTTATATCTACTTTATTATGCTTATGTTTATGTTTCCTTGACAATAAATGTTAGTGATTAGAATTGATATTGAATGTTAGTGATTACACTTGGAATTCTCTTATACTTGTTTATGTTTGATCATGTTATGAGTTGAACTACTTGTGAATCTATCATGTTATAGGATAACTCTTGATTAAGATATTTCAAATGATGTTCTAGAATGTGAATTCATGATGCCTTGCAATGGAATGTACAACCTCACTATCATGATTTATGTGTTCCTGAATTTGCTATGCACCTACCATGTCCTAATCATTAGAGCATAATATCTGATTGGCATGCACTGACTAGTATGCTTAGCACTTGTAAATATCACTTGATAGTTTTAAACAAGCATGCTCAGTACTTAGTCCTTGCACTTTTGTTTTATTTTATGTAAAACTTATATGATTGATTGTACGTAACCCCGCCCCGAGAGCAGATATAAGGGCGGGCGTTACATCTCATGTGCTCATGATTAAGTGATGAATGGTTTTAGTGAGTAGGAAAGAGTCTTACTAAGCCTGTATGCTTATAGTCTTATTTCCTTATATCGCAGATCACGTAAGGGGACAGTAAGGAAGCAGCAGGAGGGCAATAAAGCATGTGTGTGATAGTGACTTGGCTAAGGAGCAATATGGTTGCTCGTCTTATAATAGAACTTTACCTTTACTATTTATGTGCTTAAATGGTGACTTATGTGACTCTATGACATGGTGCTAAGTATAACATGATGCTAAGTATGACATGATATGATGCTAAGTATGAAGTTAATATGTCAAGTTCCCATGTCATGATGTTAGGAATGGTAGTAGGTGCATGTAGGTGTAAGTTTAAAGTTTTCCGCAGCATTATGATGTCCACCTGCCCTACTCATGTTAACGTAACGCCGCTTTATGGAAAAAAAAGCGAGCGTTACAGTTCTATCATCACTCGGAATGCTCAAAATGATCTCGGAATTGGTGTTCTGAGTTGAGAGGTCGAAGCCCCTTTTATAGCTTCTTTACTGGGTGCCTATGTTGAAGGGGGTGTCTCAGTTGCCTTGGTCAAACCTGATCCTCACGCCGAAATCGCAGCAGCTGATAAGCTTTTGATCCAGGGCGCCCTAGACCCTCCAGGGCGCCTGAATGACTCAGGCGCCTGGCATCCAGGGCGTCGGGGTGCTCTTGGGCTCCTGACTCCATTCAGGCGCCCAGGAGCAGCTTTCCAGCTATTTCCTATGTGTGTTTGCCTGTTTTGCCTCCAATTATAGGTACCTGCAAGATACAAAAACACAAGACAAACACATCTATATCCTTAGCCTTAAAGGTTTGATTCTGACTTCAGATTTCTCGTGAAACCCTAGGTCGAACCGACGCTGATGTTCCCATCCCGGGGAATGCGCCTTTCACCTACTCCTCTCAGGAGAAGTTTTGCCACCCGACCCATCCGATTGGACTTTTGCCCAGCTTTACTCACCAGGACTTTTGCCTAATCTTACGACCAGGACTTCATGCCCAGTCCACGACTAGGACTTATTGCCCATCTTTAATTATCAGGACTTTTGCCCAGCTTCACTCACCAGGACTTCGTGCCCAGTCCACGACCAGGACTTATTGCCTAACTTCACTCATCAGGACTTCGGTGCCCTACCCTCGGCCAGGACTTATTGCCTAATTCCATGAACCATGACTTCGTGCCCAACCCTTGGTCAGGTCTTAGGTGCCCAGCCTGCGGCCAGGACTTAGTGCCCAATTCATGATCAAGACATAGTGTCCAATTCTTTGAACTAGGACTTATTGCCTAGGTTAACTAGGACTTTTCTTTACTTTGGTACTCCTTTCTTGACTACCTTCTCTTGTTCAATGTATCACTAACTTAAGCATATTGTTAAACATTGAAACAATTAGAGGAGGACATCACTGATATACTTTGCACCAACATGGAGGAATTACTTGATGGGGTGCGACAATGATACAAAGGTGCGAACCAGAATGTAAAAGCAAGATTTCTTGGTATCTCAATTGCAATCTATTACATATGGGCATCTCTGAACATATGCAAGGTCGAAGGAGTACCTACAAATGTGGATGGAGCATTCTGCAAGATACAAATCCATGTACATCGCTTTGTGGATCTCTCGGCAAGATAGTATGCATCATGGAGCAAGCTGTGTTCTAATGGACAGAAGCTGTTTAGGGCGCCTACGGGCAGATTTCTTGGTGCTAGAGCATGCAGTTTTCATATGTAATGTGCAGATTTCTTGCATCTCATTGTATGATATTTTACCTATGTGTTGGGGATGTTTTTGTGTGGTATTGTGATTGGGTTGTAGGGTTGATATGTGGTCTGTTTCGTGTGGTGTATTTGTGTGGTGTTGGGATGCTAAGTGTGCGGTCTAGCCCAATGTTTGGGTTGATGTATGAATCTCAATGTAGTCGGATGTGCGGTATCTCAATGTATTGTACTCATGATATGTGGATTGAGACTTTTAACTCATGAAATATTTTTTATACAATGTACCTATTTCAAAAAAAAAGTTTAAGAATTATTTTCAAGATAATTAATTTCATTCTTATCATGTAGATTATTAAATGGATTTTGAGAATTATCTATAATTTTATCTTGCAAATTATCTATAAGATTATTAATTAAAATTTTAGCTTGAGAATTATTTAAAATATCTGAATTAATTTTCAAAATTACAACATTTAATATTAAAAATTAAAGAATTAATATTTAATATTTTAATATTATCAATTTTTTATTTAGATTTCTTATTAGCTAATTTATCATGTAACATATTTAATTTACTGTGTAATAAATCTAATTTACTCAAACATTTAAAATTTACATTTGTATGCATATGAGTAATTTGGGAAACAAAATTATCATGTAAATTTTCTAAATTAGAATCTAATATAGCAGGGGTATAGACCGCAAAAATTAAATTTCTGTACCATCCTCGCATTTTCTGTTATTGCTGATATATTCTTCCTCCATTCTATACATTGTTTCTTGTAATGATAATACTTCTGACACTTGAAGCACATGATGTGGCTCTTGTCCCTCCGAGCTCCTGGCACACGTTCCTCCATTACCACTAGTGGTTATGTACGAATCTTATGTGTAGGGCATTTATTTTTATAGTACTCACTCTCCCTGCACTTGAAACAAGTTATATGAAATTTAAAACGTGACAAAATGAAAATTACCATTTTAGCCTTGTCTCCCCCTCAATCCGTGGTTTTCATGCTCCTTCGGCTGAGAGCCCGATCAAAGACTCCTCGCTCTGATACCAACTGTAGGATTGGCGTCGCCGATATAGAGGAGTGAATATTGTCTGTCACATTCTTATTCGGAATCTTGGAATTTTGTTGTTCATCTTTCTTAATAAAATTGTTAGTAGCACAGCGGAATAAAATAAGTAAACGAAGGCAACACAGAGATGACACGCAGGATTTATTTCCTTGGTTCCCAACCCCCCAAGGTCAGTACGTCTGAGGCCTGTGTACTCGGCATTAGTCCACTAATGGTCTCCTTTTAGAAATTTTCAGAGACGGAGAAAACTTATCTTATAGTTCAATATTACAAGCACAAATACATGAAACTTAAGTATAATTTGTAAATGGCAAACCAACAGAAATGAAGATCCCGGTCAATCCAAAAGTCCAAAGTGCAGCGTATTTGCTCCTGGAGCATTCTTGGTTGTAGAACATTGGCTTAGCACTTTTGTTTCATAGAGACTAAGTAGTAGGATGATAGAATTGATGACCTGAATGCACCGTGATGGACCCCAAAATAGGTGTCACGAATGTGGGGCTCAAATTTAGATATTTCAACTGCTGGAAACCCCAGCTCACAATTTAAATGTAGTAAGGGGCCACAGGTCGTATTTTTCCTAGGGCTAGTTAAGGATGTTTGATTCAAGCTCGAGTTTATGTGTCATCAAATATTTTTGGATTTCAAATAAGAATTGGGTTTTGTTTGCAATCAGAAATGAAAACACAATAGAAATTAAAGAAACTTTACTAAACGAACTTAAACTAAGTAGTATCAACTAAGGAACTCAACCGATGGGGAACTTAATCAACCAATGCAAATTAGCCGAATTTGGAGAGCAAATCTGATATCAAATGCAAGAGTACACTACAACTTGTGTTCAACTTCATACCAATCAATGCCGAAACTTCGCTTGATACAAAGTGCAGAAATGCAAGCTGAAATGCCGAAAAGAGGATTACAGTTCAGAAACAAACTGAATGTGAAGGAAGCTGATTTCAAGCACAAAAGTACACTAAAAGGTGTGGTTAACTTCAGGGATCAAACTTAAAGAAAACTGAACGCAAGCAAGCTGTAAAATTTAGAAACTAAGGTTCAATTGATACGAAGGGACTAAAACTGATACGCAGAGATTAAGCTGATCAATTTAGAACTACCGAGTGAAGAAATGAATGCAGAAATTCAGAATCAAAGCAAACTAAGTTCGAGTGCAATAGTTCACTAACAAGCAACCTCTCTAATGTGCTGAGATCAAGAATGCAGAAATGATAACTGAAGAATGCAGAGATGCAGCAACAAATCAATTGCAGAAACGAACAGATGCAAGCTGAATTCGAGTGCACTAATCTGATGTTCAGAAAAGATTAAGAAGAACTAATGTTCACTTGGCACAAAACTTCAGAAGCTATAAATCGAAACTTGCAGAATTGAAACTGAAATTGTGAAAAAATGGAAACCGGTACACAACAAGCGGAGACCAAATGCAGAAATTGATCCCAAGTGCTTTGTAAATGAAACAAGCTGCAATTTAAATTCAGAAGAAAAAAACTAATGTTCAGAATCAATTCAGAAAAGAAAACTAAGTTGATACGCAAAAACTGAGTTGATACGCAAGGACTGTAGCTGATACGCAGAAATTGAACTAAATGCGAAGCAAACTGAGATTAAGTTCAATGGTTCACTAAACAGGTAATCTATCTAATATGAATGCAAAATTGGAAAACTAATGAATGCAGAAATGATCCAAACAAACCAAATTTCGCTGATACAAGTTCAGAAACTGTAAATGACACGCAGAAATTGAAACTATTGCTCGGAAATGAAAATTCACTAAGAAACTAAGCTTCGATCCCTTCCCTGGTACAAGCACTTCTTGCTATCTCACAAGAGTAAGCCATGAACCCCCTAGCTTGACAAATCGCTGGAATATCTAACTCCGCGATCGATTTAGCTCAAAATATGCTCCCGGCTAAAAAATCCATCTGATCTCCTCAAACTCAATGCGTGGGATTGCGGAGATGACTTGGGGACGATCAGAGCAATCCAGAGAACCCTCTGACATGCTCAGGTGGAAGAAAAATGGCACGCAACAGAGATCCAATCAATTGAATGGCAGAGCTGATGAAACCCTCACTTTGCTCTGTTCAGTGGTGAATTCGAGCTGAAATCATCATAGAGACATAGTCCCGACGATCTAGAACATGATCTAAGGTTGGAGTCGAAGCGGTCGCGCGATCAGATGAGAAGAATTGAAGAAGAACAGTGAAGAAACGGGAAGAAGCTAAGCTGCGGCGAAGACGCGACAAATCTGATCGGGGGAAGGAAACGGTTTATATCTGTTAGCATTGGACAACTGAGATCTTCCTTCCTCCATCCAACGGCTGGATCTCCTCAGATCTGAATCAAACTTTCCAGATCTTGATCAAGGGTCAGGATCTGCCTCTTAGTAACTCGGATCTTCCAGATTTGCAATGGATGGCTCAGATCTACCTGATATTTGAATGGACGGTCTAGTTCCTCTTGAGCTTGATCCAACGGCTGAATGATCTCTGATTTCGATGAAACCTTCAGATCTTGACCTAAGTGCTTGATCAGCTTTAACCCTAGCTCGGATTGCCTCAAAAGTTCTCAGATGGCTCAGATCTAGCCGTTTTTGAATCGGATTGCCCATATTAGTCTAATGCTTGATCACTCGATCCGGATCCACTTCTGACTCAAGTTTGACCCAGCATAACCTAGGTCCATGATCCTTCCAAACCTATAAAAGTAGATTCACAATTTAGTGCTAAAATATTTCAAATGTATAATGATTTACAATAAAGCCCAAAATATAATTAATTCATAGAACCTAGGGTAAATTCAAGATTAAGCATGTAAAATATGGGTCAAACATGGATTTTAGAACCTGAAATGATCAACAAAATAGTACTTATCAACTCCCCCACAATTAAACTTGAGCGTCTCGCTAAAACTACTAAATATGTATCCCTTAGATTCTTTCTAAACATAGTTAGAAGCAATTGAAAAGAAATTACCTAAGGTTGTCAATTCTCAAAAATCTAAGCTCTATGGATTAGTATCTCGTCCTTAAATCAACAACTTAGCATTTTCATCCTTCATGATTGATTGACATGAATTTAACTCACTAAGCCTTTCAAGGGAAGATTTGGTGGCTCTTTTCTTGAGTTCTAAGTTCATGATGAAAGTGGAGCTCACTCAAACACACATGCTTTTTGCACTACCATAGGCTTGCTTGTTATCTACTCTCCACCATTATTCATGATTCGGATCCACATCTACAAAAGTGTATTCAAACAAGCTAAAGACATATGAAATGGTAAGAATGAAGTAAAAGTTAAGAAAATAGAAAAAATTGATGAAGTGGAAAACTTGGATGCTCAAGAAGATTTCCAATGTACTTTGCCCTCTTTATAGTCCCCTAGTGAAATCAGAAGTGTGGTGGAGTAGGACTTGGATAATGTCTTTGATTCGGATGAAAAAGACTTCATTGATCTCATTGTGCCAAAACTTCAATTGTGTGCCAACCTTGTTTCTTTTTTTTCTTCTTCTTTCTCTCTTCTTTTATAACCCTCTAATAAAATCAGAATTGTAGTGGAGCAAGGATTTGATTCGGATGAGAAGAATTTCACTGATTTCATTTAGCCCAAAACTGCAATTTCATGCCAGTTTGTTTCCTTCTTTTTTTCTCTGCTTTCATGGTCAGCTTCTGAATTCCTATTTTTGGTCTTCAATTTGTTCAGTCATATTGTGCCCAGCTCCCAACTCCTTATCAGAAACTAGCTCCAATTCATGAAATGAAAAAGATTCACACTTCTGTGAGCTTGCAAAGAAATTGCATCTCCTGTCCCTTTAGTTTCTAGCTCTTCTCTTTTTTTTTCCTTTGTTGTCCCGATATGGAGAACTTCCAATGGCTAACTACTTCATTTGGCATCACTGCGGACCAGATCTTGTACCCAAAACTTGGCATGTGGATTTCCTTCCAACTCTTTTCTTTCAATTACCAAAATTCAGCTTTCTTTTTTTTCCTCTTTTTCATAACTGAATTTTTAAGCTCTTCTCTCTATTCTGTTTATAGGCTGTCAAATTCTACCATTTGTGCCATATTTCGCAGCTTTAAGAATGTACTAAGCTCCAAGTCAAACAGGCAACTTCCAAGATTTTCAGATTATTCAGATATCGAAGCTCTCCTTCCACTTAATGTGCTTGATAACCTTGCTTCCTCACTGTTTTATTCATGCCCTATTTTTTTTTATGATGGCTAACTTCCTCATGACCATGTATAGGAAGGTTACTGAAAAACTTTTCTTGACTCCATAATTCCAACTTCCCAATTCCTTATCCAAACAATTTCTGACCAAAACTGCTTCACATTCACTTGTGGCTTCCACCATTTCGATTTACTCTTTGTATTTTTGGACTTGCAAGAATTTCCATTGTAGCTGTTTCGTCTCCATACTCTTCACTGATTTCTGTGTCCAATTCATTACTATCACTTTTTTTTGTTTGGATTTCATTGTTGATACTTTGCTTGACTATTTCCTTTCCACTTTGGCACAAAATTTTCTTTCTTCTTTAGCCGATTCAACTTGGCACAGAATTGCTTGGATCTTCAAATTATACTCAAGCATCTAGATGCTTCAATTGTTTCCCTTTTCTTAACCGCTTCTTCCCACTTATTCTTGATACCAAACTCAATTTAACTTGACACCTTTTGGCTTCAACCACCAAGATTTTTTTTTCCTTCTTAAAATGAAATGCATCTTTGATAAAAAAATAATTCCAAAACACTAGCCACCTCCCCCACACTTGATCTTTTGTCCGTCTCAGGCAAAGTAACATCAAGAAACATCCCAAACAAACAAGTCCATGGAGAAGTATGGTTAAGTGTAGGAAATATAGGAAAGAAAATAGAATAGATTATGTATCAACTTGATTATTGCCAAAAACTGATATGGGAAGGAAAAATAAATTGGTTAGCCTCCATAGATGTGATCCAATCATAGAAATATGGTTTTGAAAGAACCTAAGCAAGTTCTAGAGTACAATCACATATGTGTGTCACAAAAATAAGGCTAATTATCACTAGGTACAAATAATTCATGTCAAGTCATCAATTTAGAATCTAAAGCCAAGTAGTACTCAAGCATCCAAGAATTCATCCATTAGCTCAAACCTTAAGTTTTAACAACCAAATTTAATTTATTTTCAAGAGACTCTAAAATGATATGAAGATAACCTATAGGGATACATTTATTCCTATTCCTTATGAAAAAATGCCAAAAGAAATAACATGGTATTTACATTGTCTATTTATTCATTCTATTTTACCTAAGAATTTATTATCAACAACTCACTTCGAAAAGAAAAATTTACTTCTAGAAACATGAAAATGATAGATACAATGAAATGTAAGTGCAAGAAAATTAAACTCCCCTTAATTTGGGTAGATTGCGTCTTTGATGTTCAAACCATCCACCTCTAGCTCCTTTAGTTCTTCAAAGTACTTTTTGAGCCGGTGGCCATTGACTTTCCAAACAAAACCATTAGATTCATCTTTAATTTCAACAACTCCATAGGAAAAAATGTTAGCTACAATAAATGGACCATCCCACCTTGACCTTAACTTACCTCTTATCAACAACTCAAGGAAGTTTTTGGTCTTTTCCTTGTAGATCCTTGAATTTTCAAATGCTTCTAGGCGAATCTCTTCAAGCTCTTGAAGATGAAATTTCCTTTCTTCTCCCACCTTGGTAGCATCGAAATTACAAGCCTTCACTGCCCAATATGCTTTGTGCTCTATTTCCACTGGAAGATGACAAGCTTTACCATAGACCAATCGGTTGGGGGGCATGCCAATCGGTGACATGAATGCCCTTCTATAGGCCCAAAGTGCATCATCTAACCTTTTGCTCCAATCTTGTCTATTGAGCACAATAGTCTTTTCCAAAATTGATTTGATCTCTCTGTTAGAAATTTCAGCCTGTCCATTTGTTTGGGGATGGTAGGATGTAGAAACCTTATGTACAACCCCATATTTACTAAGCAAAGCCTTCATGTGTTTATTGTAAAAATGAGATCCTTGGTCACTTATTATGGCTCTAGGAATTCCAAACCTGTAAAATATGTATGACCTAACAAAACTAACAACAACAGAACAATCATCAGTCTTGGAGGGAATGACCTCCACCCATTTAGAAACATTATCTACAACAAGTAAAATGTACAAATAACCACAAGATGCAGTAAAAGGTCCCATAAAATCAATTCCCCAAACATAAAAAATCTCACAAAAAATTATAGTGTGTTGGGGCATCTCATTTCTCGTTCCTATATTCCCAGTTTGCTAACATCTATCACAATTTTTATAAAACACATATGAAT
Source organism: Boesenbergia rotunda (assembly GCA_024364735.1). Classification (NCBI taxonomy): domain Eukaryota; kingdom Viridiplantae; phylum Streptophyta; class Magnoliopsida; order Zingiberales; family Zingiberaceae; genus Boesenbergia; species Boesenbergia rotunda. The sequence continues at coordinate 252,512 of JAGFNQ010007826.1, read as the reverse complement.
TATGAAATAGGGTGGGGCAATACAATCCATACTCTAGCACCTTCCTAGCAGTTCTTTGGGGTCCAAAATGCCCCCCACAAGCTGATGAATGGCAAAATGTAAGGACAGAAGAAAACTCATAGTCTGGTACGCATCTCCTAATTATTTGATCATTACAGAATTTCTATAAATACGGGTCATTCCACACATAGAATTTTGCATCGGTTTTAAGTTTATCTTTTTGAGCTTTAGAAAAGTGTGTAGGGAAAACATGTGCAACTAAAAAATTAACTAGGTCTGCATACCAAGGTGTCTCACCATGTACTGCAAGATGGTGCTCGTCTCTAAAATCATCGTCAATGGTGGTAGAAGATCCATCTCCTTCAATTCTACTCAGGTGATCTGCAACTAGGTTTTCTTTGCCACTTCTGTCACTGATCTCCAGGTCAAATTCTTGGAGCAGGAGCATCCATCTGATCAGTCTAGGTTTAGCATCAGGCTTTTGCAACAAGTATTTTAGAGCTGCATGATCAGAAAAAATAATAACATGTGAGCACAATAAATAGGATCTAAAACGGTCTAAAGCAAAAACTATGGCAAGAAGCTCCTTCTCAGTGGTAGTGTAGTTTGCTTTGGCGGCATCTAGGATCTTGGAGGCATAGCATATGACATGAGGTGCTCCATCCACCCTCTATGCTAGAACAACTCCCACTGCAAAGTTAGATGCATCACACATTAATTTAAATGGCAAATTCCAATCAGGTGACTTAATAATAGGAGCAGAGGTAAGAGCCTCCCTGAGTCTGTGAAATGCTTCTTTGCACTTATCATCAAAGCAAAATTCAACATCTTTCTGCAAAAGTTTTGTCAAGGGCCGAGTAATATCGCTAAAGTCTCTAATAAATCTGCGATAGAAACCTGCATGTCCAAGGAAAGCACGAATGTCCTATACGTATACGGGGTATGATAAAGAAGAAATAACACTTATTTTTGCAGGATCTACCTCTATACCTCTCCTAGAGACTATGTGTCCAAGTACAATGTCATGCTCTACCATGAAGTGACATTTTTCAAAATTAAGCACATGCTTAGTCTCAATGCAACGGTATAAAACCCTAGACAAATTTTCTAAACATGAATCAAAAGACGTGCCAAAAACTAAAAAGTCATCCATAAATATCTCCATACAATGCTCTAGCAACTCACCAAATATACTTACCATGCATCGCTAAAATGTTCCTGGTGCGTTGCAGAGTCCAAAAGACATATGCTGTAGGCAAAAGTGCCAAAGGGGCAAGTGAAGGTAGTCTTCTCTTAGTCCTCTGATCTTTAGAAATCTGGAAGTAGCCTGAATAACCATCCAAAAAATAGTAATGGGACTTCCTTGCCAGTCTTTCAAGCATCTGATCAATAAAGGGTAAAGGGAAGTGGTCCTTCCTTATGACCTTGTTGAGCTTTCTGTAATCAATGCAGACTCTCCAGGAATTCTTAACTCTGGTGGACACTAGTTCGTTACTTCCATCTTCCACCACTGTCACGCCAGATTTCTTGGGCACCACGTGTATGGGACTAACCCACTGACTATCAGAAATGGGGTAAATCATACCTGCCTATAGAAGTCGAGTCACCTCTTTCTTTACAACGTCCAAAATGAGTGGATTAAGTCTCCGTTGTGGCTGCCTCACGGGTTTAACATTTTCTTCCAAGAATATCCTGTGCATACAGAGAGCTGGGTGGATACCTGGTATATCTGATAGAGTCCACCCAATCACTTTCTTGTAATGCCTCAGGACTTGCAATAATTTCTCTTCCTGCTCTGATTCCAAATGTTGTGCAATAATAACTGGAAAATTCTACTCCTCTCCTAGGTACACATACTTTAAGTGGCCTGGTAGTGACTTAACTTCAATCTGGCCCTGGTCAGTAGGTATGAGTGATCCTTGGGGCTCTATGCAATCCCCTACACTATCATACCTGTGCTCTGAATCCTCTGGAATCTCAATAGATGTAACGCCCGCCTTTTTGCCACACCTCGTGGTGTGGCGAGATAGGCGTCGTTACGCTAAACATACATGAGCATAAAACATCTTAATGCAGCGGAATATTTTTTTTTACACATGCTTAACTTGTCATTCATGAACCTAGTGTCATTAGACTTAGTATATTAACAACATGCATGGCATCATATCATAACTTAACCATTTCATAGCTTATTCATCATCATCATGAGTAGCAAGTAACTTATCCGTAAACATAGCATCATAAGTCTTAAGTTACTCAGTAGGCATAACCATTATAACCGTAGCATAGAATCTAAGGAGGCATTCCCAAGACCCAAGACATGCAATATGCGTAACCAAAAAGGTTCCTTTGCCAAGTCACCGCCACACACACACATGCTCTTGCCTCTCCTGCTGCTTCTCCTAGTAACCTCGTGCTTGATCTGCGGTACGAGGAAAATAAACTATAAGCACAGAGGCTTAGTAAGACCCTTTCCTACTCACTAAAAATCATACGTCACTTAAGCATAAACATATCAAGTGTCTTGACATAACATAACTTTGAACATAAACTTAATCATGATCATAGCATAAGTCATAAGCATAAGAGCAACTACATAGCATGATTTCTAACATAATCGTAGGTCTACAACATACTTAGCATGACATAAATCTTATCATACATGAACATAAGGCATACTTATACATGACATAATTCTTACCATACATGAACATAAGACATACTTATACATGGCATAATTCTTAGCATACATGAACATAAGGCATACTTATACATGACATAATTCTTAGCATACATGAACATAAGCACAAACATAAAATATACTTACCCTGGCGCGATGCATAACATGGATGTAGCAATGAGTCAAATGCATTTACTACATAAGGATGCTTAGTTTTAAAATCATACTTTTAAGTGCTTATCATAAACATAACATCATTGGGGTCCCCGGCTTGTACCACATTCATACATCATAAGTGTGCATCCCTAAGTAAATATGAGGTAGCTAGCCTCAACCTACTAGGGTAAGGACAGCATAGTCGGTAGTCCTAGAACCGGGGCGTTCTTAAGGTGTCCATCCCTATTGCACAGCTTCGGTAGTGCCAGAACCGTGGACAGCTTCGGTAGTCCAGAACCGGGGCGTTCTTAAGGTACCCATCCCTTGGACCCTTACTTCGGTCCAGTACAAGCCCCATTCATAAAATAAAATAAAACTATGCATGCTTCATCATTCATACTTGTCATTCATACTTATTTCATATCATCGTTATGCCTTCATCATTCATACTTATCATTCATACTTAAGGCATAACCATCATCTTCATTCATATTTATCATTCTTTATTCATAACATTGGATATACATGCATAATCATGATTCTAGTCATAACCTTATCCGGGTTCATAAAGCTTGCATGATCATGATACATAATAAACATACACCTCATACATGATACATTTCATCTAGCATACATAATCCTAGTATTCATCATAAGACATGGATGGTACGCTACATATAAACCTAACACATACTACTAGGTTTCATGGCATTCATCATAAAAACATGCATATACCTTCGTGAATCATAAATCCATTGTAAGCATTTATCAACATACATGCATCATTCTATTTATCATAACATACTCCTACATCAATTAAATATATTCATGGTATATGATCTAAATATTCATGATTAAAAATATAACCTAAAATCAACCATACAAGGTCATGTTATATCACACATAAACTAAGATTTTAGTCACATGGAGACCCTTACATCATGCTTAACAATGTACTAGCATCATGGTAACTTATAAACATGCATTCTTGAGACCTTAACCCAAACCAAACCTTAGGTTTGGGTCTTGGCCGAAAGTCCTAAAGGACCATGGGTCCATGGAAAATTTGCCTAAATCATGATTAACATCCCTTACCTACATATCGTGCCATAGAAAAATCATTTGAACCCTTGATTGGACTTAACCCCAAGTCCTAGGCCTAAAGCAAGGGTTGGCCGAAACCCTAGAAGGGTAACAAGCCCATGGAAAAGTTCATTTAACACCATTCTTACCCATAAGGTATCATAAGAAACATATTAATCATGCTTGGAAAGGTTGGAGTTTCCCCTAGCCCCTTGACCTTGATGTGGCCGAAACCCTAGAGGGTTGTTAGGGTGCCATAAAACTTCAAAAATCATACTTTTATACTTCACCTATCATGGGTAACCATTTGCAAATATAAAGAAAATCTTTATCATGATTTCTATCCCAAACAATGGCTTGGCCGAAACTTCCATAAGCCCTAACCATGGATTTTTCCAACATATCATGCCAACAAAACTTAGATCATGATAAATATCTTGAAAGCTATCATACCACAGGTGAGGGGGTCTTACCTTCCTTGATCTTGCTTACAAACTTTGAATAGATGATAACAAAAGAACCTCCTTTTCTCTAAACTCTCCCTTAGTCCTTGTATCCTTGTAGGGGGGCCTTAGATCTTCAAGATGGGGCTTATGTGAACTTTTCCCAAGGGAGAAGGGGGCTTGAGGTTTTCGGCTAGAAGGGGAGGATGAAGAAAATGAAGAGGAGAAGGGAAGTTGTAACTCCCTTGCCACCTTTATACCACTTAAAAGGGGTAAGTGAAGAGTCATGGTGTCTCTTCTCTTGATGACTCTTCATTTTTCCCAAGCCTTAACTAAGATCCACTTCATTCCCTCATAGCACTCCCTTGCTAGGTGAATTGGTTAGTGCATGCTTGGTTGTACAAGAGGTCCAAGGTTCAATCCTTAGTGCATGCACTAATTTCCTATTTTATTTTTATTTTGTTTCCAATTATTTCGAAATTTCTCTAAAAATTCTCCCATAATTATGTTAATATTTCTCATTAAAATCTATTTATTTTTATATTAAATTCTACCCAAAATCTACCAATAATCATGGTACTAGCAATCCCATATAAAGCCCCTTAATATTTAGTTTCTCAATTTAAATGAGAAAACATGGGTTCCTAGACTAAGGTTCATAATAACATTTCTAGGACCTTCGGAAAATTATCTAAACATGCTTAATATTTTAAAGAAAATATTAAGAAAATTTTTCAGGTCGTTACAATTCCCCATACCTCTTGAATGTTCGTCCTCGAACTTAGAATAGCTCCGGGTACTTGTGTCTCATCTCGTCCTCGCGTTCCCAGGTAGCTTCCTCGAACCGTTGACTTTGTCATAGGACCTTGACTAAGGGCACTTCCTTGTTCCTTAGCTTCTTGACTTCCCGATCCAAGATCTGGATAGGTCGGCTTTCATAACTTAGGTCCTCCTGAACTGGTACCGACTGTGGCTCAATCACTTGGTCCATGTTTGGAATACACTTCTTAAGCATTGACACGTGGAACACATTATGAATAGCTGACATTTCCTGAGGCAGCTCCAGTTCATACACCACTTTGCCAACTCTTTTTAGTACCAGGTACGGTCCCACATATCGCGGACTCAATTTCCCTTTCTTCCCGAATCTCGTTATCCCTTTCATCGGGGCCACTTTAAGGAATACCAGATCCCCAATATTGAATTCCAGTGGTCTACGCCGGACATCTGCATAACTCTTCTGTCGACTCTGTGCAGCTTCTATCCGTCGTCGAATGGTCTGTATAGCCTGGGTGGTGTCGTCGATGAGATCCGTCGTAAGCCCCATCGCCTTCTTTTCACCACCTTCGTACCAACAGATCGGAGACCTACATCTCCTCCCGTATAAAGCTTCATAAGGTGTCATGCCGATAGTAGCTTGGTAGCTATTATTGTAGGCGAATTCCGCCAAACATAGATATCGGCACCAGCTCCCTTTGAAATCCAGGGCACAAGCCCGTAACATGTCTTCCAGCACCTGATTCACCCGCTCAGTTTGCCCGTCAGTCTAAGGATGAAAAGCTGTACTGAATCGTAATTTGGTGCCGAGGGACTTCTGGATACACTCCCAGAAATGTGAAGTGAAACGACCATCCCTATCTGAGATGATGGTCTTGGGAACTCCATGAAGTCTGATTATCTCCTTAGCATATATTGAGCCAGTTGCTCAATCGAATAAGTCATCTTGATAGCTAAGAAGTGAGCAGACTTCGTCAACCTGTCTACAATTACCCATACCGCATCATATCCATTTGTAGTCTTGGGAAGTCCCGAAATAAAGTCCATGGAGATATCTTCCCATTTCCATTCCGGAATCGGAAGTGGTTGTAGAGCTCCTCCGGGTCGCTGGTGTTCCGCCTTCACTCGTTGGCAGGTCAGGCAAGTGCCAACATGTTGAGCCACATCTCTCTTTATATCGGACCACCAGAATTTCTCTTTTAAATCTTGATACATCTTGGTGGATCCTGGATGCATTGAATAAGGGGTTTCATGAGCTTCGACTAATATCGCTCTCCGTAGCTCCGGATCATTAGGAATGCATAGACAATCCCTAAGATAGAGTACTCCCCCATTGGTGATACGAAAACCATTGCCCTTTCCTTCTAGGATCTCTTGTTTGATTCTCTGAAGGCTAGGATCACCATCTTGTTTGTCCAATATGTCCTCGAACAGCGTCGGTGATAGTGTCTTGGTAGAAAGCCATCCGGAGACGACCTCGACTCCAGACCTCATAATTTCCTTCACGAGTGGCCGGGGTAAGCTAGATATCGACATCAAGGTGGCACTTGACTACCGACTTAGTGCATCGGCCACTTTATTTGCCTTTCCTGGATGGTATAAGATCTCACAGTCATAGTCCTTTACCAACTCCAGCCATCGGCGTTGTCTCATATTTAGATCTTTCTGAGTGAAGAAATACCGCAGACTCTGGTGGTCTGTATAAATCCTGCACTATGCTCCATACAGATAGTGCCTCCATATCTTAAGAGCGAAGACCACAGCGGCTAATTCCAGATCGTGGGTGGGGTAATTCTGTTCATGTTCTTTAAGTTGCCTAGAGGCGTAGGCAATGACTCTGCCATTCTGCATAAGTACAGCTCCAAGTCCCAGTCGGGAGGTGTCGCTATACATGTCGAAGCTCTGGTTACCTTCCGGAAGGGTAAGAATTGGAGCACTTGTAAGTCTCCTCTTCAGCTCCAAGAAACTCCTTTCGCAGCTTTCCGTCCATTCATATTTCTTATCCTGCCGGGTGAGAGCTGTTAAAGGGGCTGCAATCCTTGCGAAGTCCTCCACAAATTTCCGATAATAGCCCGCCAGCCCAAGGAAACTTCTGATTTCGCTGGCGTTCCTCGGCCGACCCCAATTTTTCACAGCTTCAATCTTTGTCGGATCCACCATAACCCCATCTTTGGAAATAATATGTCCCAAAAACCCTACTTGGTCAAGCCAGAACTCACATTTGGAGAACTTGGCGTACAGTTGCTTTTCCTGGAGAGTCTGTAGTACTATCCTCAGATGTTCGGCGTGCTCCTCTTGGTTTCTTGAATAAATAAGGATATCGTTGATGAAGACGAATACAAATTTATCGAGAAAAGACGAGAACACTCGATTCATAAGGTCCATAAACATCGCAGGAGCATTGGTCACGCCAAAAGGCATGACGACAAATTCAAAATGTCCGTACCTTGTTCGAAAAGCCGTCTTCAGAATATCATCCTGTTTTACCTTGACTTGATGATATCCATACCTCAGATCAATTTTCGAGAACACGGTAGCTCCTTTTAGTTGATCAAACAGGTCATCTATTCTCGGAAGAGGATATCTATTCTTGATGGTTACATTGTTCAGTGCCCGATAATCTATGCACATTCGCATAGATCCGTCCTTCTTCTTCACAAACAGTACCGGAGCTCCCCACTCGGAATGACTAGGGCGAATAAGTCCCTTATCGAGCAACTCCTGCAGCTGTTCTTGAAGTTCTTTTAACTTAACCGGCGCCATCCGATAGGGTGCCTTGGAGATCGGGTTAGTACCAGGGATCAATTCGATCTCAAATTCTACTTCTCTATCAGGAGCTAATCCCGGTAATTCCTCTGGGAACACCTCTGGGTACTCGCATACTACTCTGACATTTTCCAACTTCTGATCCTTTGTTTGAACTACGTCAACCACATGTGCTAGAAAACCAGTATATCCCTTATCTAACATCTTCCTTGCCTTGAGAGTCGATAAGAATTTCCGGGTCCCTTTCCTTGGCTCCCCGATAAATTCAAACGTGGAATCTGCTTCGGGTTGGAAAACCACCCTTCGTTTACGACACTTAACAGAAGCACCGTATTTACTCAGAAAATCCATTCCCATTATAACATCATAGTCCTGCATGTCGAGTACTATCAGATCGCAGTAGAGTTCTCTTTCCGCAATTCCGACTGGCACCGCACGCAACATGTGAGTGGATGTCATTATCTCTCCCGAAGGCAGGGTTGTTAAGAACTTGCAATCTAAAACTTGTGGAGACATATCTATCTTCTTGGTGTAGCATGTAGAGATGAACGAGTGCGTTGCCCCAGTATCAAATAATGCGGTAGCATACTGACTGTAAATAAGTATCTGACCTGTGACAACCGTTGAAGCAATCGCAGCATCTTCCTTAGTAATAGAGAAAACCCTGGCGTCCGCCATAGTTGATGGGGCCTCCAATCCTTCCGGGTTCATTAGCATACTCTCCGGCTCCGCTTGTATATAATGTAGCTTCGCGGGTGCACCCTAGTACTGAACAAGCTGTTGGGAAGGTGCCGGGTTCTTGGTAGGACAGTACGAGGTCATGTGCCCTTCTACTCCGCAGATGAAGCACCGGTTCGTACCCTTGCGGCATTCCCCGGGGTGCATTTTCCCGCATGTAGCACACAGGGGAAACTGGGACTGCCTATTTGCTGGGCCCCCTTGGGGGTTGTTCCATGGCTACCGTTTACCAGTCTGGTTTCCTTTCCAATTAGAGTTGGTACTCTGAGTTTTCTGACCCCTTTCATTTACTGCCTTCCTTTGTTGGTTGATATTGTTCAGGTAATGTTCGGTGAGTAGGGCACTACTAAACAGCTCCTCCGCAGTCTGCGGTCTGTTAACTCCGCCGGCCACGTTCAGAGCTATTTCGAGCAACAACATCTTTAACATAAGTCGTGTTGGATCGGGTTGGTCTGGCTAGAGGGGGGTGAATAGACTGGCTAATAAAAAAAGAAATGGAGGCACTCGTCTTTAAAAAAAAACTTGGTCACAACTAAGAACGTTGCTTCCAAGGCAGTGGACGCTCAATAAAAATCTCCTTGTGGCGGAGAAGCTTACAAAATAGCCACAGACTAGAGATTTTACAAGAATGAATAAAATGATTGATTCTTAAAGCTAAATCTCTAAGCCTATTTATAGCCTAAGAGAATAAATCTGGATTGTTGATTGTAGAGGAATTTTCTCTTGGCCGTTGATCCATGGATGTAATCTGGATGGTTGATCTTGGATGGGATTAAACTGCATCCATTGGATCTGATTAAAGGATAAAGTTATCCTTTAAGAGATAACTTTGTCTTCTGCTCGCAACAGATAAATAACTTTATCATCTGCTCGCAACAACTTTAATCATATCTTTTCATTATCCCAGTCGGTAAGGCTGGTGATATATGTAGGCGAGGTTGCTGGTTTGAATCTTCACAGCAACAAATAAAATTCTTTTTGTTTCAGGTGCCTGATTTGACTTGGTCAAACTGACCAGTCTTTTGGTTCATCTTCTCGGTGATTTCCGGCCAATCGGAGTTAGGCTCACCCGAACCCGACTCCGATTTTTCGCCCCTCGAGCGTCCTTCCTCCCGGCTTCTCGTCCCTCGGACACCGCGCACGTCCTTCTCGCTCCACCGGCGTACTCTTCCGTAGCTTCCACGTCCCTCGGATTGTACCGAGCCCATCAGCTCACTTCCCCGCACAATCCTTCTCGTCCGCTACGTCTTACGCTCGACTTCCTCCGTACCTAAGCTCCTGCACACTTAGTAGAGGGATTAAAACCAACAGGACCTAACCTAACTTGGTTGATCATATCAAAACCAACCGGGGCACCAACAATCTCCCCCTTTTTGATGTGCATCAACCCAAATTTAGTTAGGGATATCAAAATAAAGAAATATACATAATAATGTAAACAGTTTAAGTTCAAAAAATTTTAATTCCGAGTAAATTAAAATTCTACCCCTTAACTTAATACTATTCCTCCCCCTTTGATCACATCAAAAAATTGGGAAATATAAGTAGGGAAGAAGAAAAAAATTTTGAGTGCGATAAAAAATATTCTAAGTGAAAAAAAATCGCGTTGCCATAGATTTTTCAAATTTTAAAAAGACATATTTTTTTCAAAGTTAATTCCATTTTTTTAAAAAAATGTCTTAAATAAAATCTATTTTTTTTTGATAAAATCCACAGCTGATGAGGAGTTCCAAAAAAAATCGAATCCAGTCAAAATATTTTTCTATCGAATTTTGAAAAAAAAATCATATTTCGATAAACAATTCATAAAAAATCGAAAAAAAATCTGAATATTTTTGTTAAAGTCGAAATGAAGATATGCGTTTGGACAAAAATTTTGAGTTTTAAATTCGTTCATCATGTCCAAAAATAACAAATCAACACATAATAGTTCTTGAAGAATAAATTTTAAAAAATTAGAAAAAATACTTCGAAAAATTTGAAAAAAAAAATTGTAATGAGTCTTTCCCCTAAACTCTTAATTTCAAATTTCGAGGGAAAAAATATTCGAAAAATTTTGAAAGAAGTTCCAGTAGATAGACAGTATAATTGTGCATAAAAAAATAAAGCCATAATTTTTGTTAGAGAAACAAAATGCGCACATATATAATAACCAAAAAAAAATTATCAGTTTAATACAAATTTAGGAACCCAAAATAAGTTCCTGCCTACAGGATTAATTAAAAACATAGGCGGAATATAGCTTTTGGGCACCTTTTTAAATTGACCCTTATGATTTTTAAAATACCATTTTAAATTATTAGGAAAGCTATTTTTCTTTTGGCGTAAATATGCAATATCAAGTTCTAATTTTTGCACTAAGTTTTTCAAATTATCATTTTCGTTTTTCAAAATTTCAGAAGAGGAAGTAAGTGTCAATTCATTTTTTAATTTCAAATTTTCTTTTTCTAATCTACAATTAGATTTGAGCAAGGCTTTTACACCTGCATATAATTGATCATGAGGAAGAAAACAAACCTCACATCGGGTCGCTTTCGAAAAGCGAGGTTCTTTCTTCGTCGTCGATTTCTTCTGACGTCTCTCCCCCTTCATCAGTGCTCCCTTCTTGATGATTTGCCATCAGCGCAAGTCCCGCCTATTCTTGACCTTCCGACTCTTCTGACGAGGACTCATCGTCGAGTTGGATCTTCCTTGTGTTCAGTGCGGCGATGTTTGATTTCTTATTCTTTTCTTCATGCAATTCCAAGAATTTCTCCCAGAGCTCTTTTGCAGAGTTGTAATTCTCGATGCGGTTAACTTCTTGCGCGGGAAGAACGGCTAGTAGATGAAATTCAGCTTTGCCGTTTGCTTCAAAGTCTGATTTCTCCTTCTTGGTCCACGACTCTATTTCTTTATCCTTGCCGTTGTTGTCTTTAGGAACTGAAAAACCATTTTTCATAATTATTAGCAATTCAATATCAGTTTTAAAAAATACCTGCATTCGGCGCTTCCACATCGCGAACTCCCCCTCAAACTTCGGCGGGTAGATTATGGCTCCAACCATTTTCTTGAAATTGCTGCAATCGGCGGTTAGTCCTTCTGCGGCGACCTTGGCTCTGATACCACTTGTTGGATCGGGTTGGACCGGCTAGAGGGGGGTGAATAGACGGGGAAAAAAATTATGAAAGTGGAGGCACTCGTCTTTAAAAAAGAACTTGGTCGCAACTGAGAACGTTGCTTCCAAGGCAGTGGACGCTCAATAAAAATCTCCTTGTGGCGGAGAAGCCTTACAAAAATAGCACGCTAGAGATTTTACAAGAATGAATAAAATGATTGATTCTTAAAGCTAAATCTGTAAGCCTATTTATAGCCTAAGAGAATAAATCTGGATTGTTGATTGTAGAGGAATTTTCTCTTGGCCGTTGATCCATGGATGTAATCTGGATGGTTGATCTTGGATGAGATTAAACTGCATTCATTGGATCTGATTAAAGGATAAAGTTATCCTTTAAGAGATAACTTTGTCTTCTGCTCGCAACAGATAAATAACTTTATCATCTGCTCGCAACAACTTTAATCACATCTTTTCTTTATCCCAGTCGGTAAGGCTGGTGATATATGTAGGCGAGGTTGCTGGTTCGAATATTCAGAGCAACAAATAAAAATTTTTTTGTTTCAGGTGCCTGATTTGACTTGGTCAAACTAACCAGTCTTTTGGTTCATCTTCTGGGTGATTTCCGGCCAATCGGAGTTAGGCTCACCCGAACCCGACTCCGGTCTTTCGCCCATCGAGCGTCCTTCCTCCCGGCTTCTCGTCCCTCGGACACCGCGCACGTTCTTCTCGCTCCACCGGCGTACTCTTCCGTAGCTTCCACGTCCCTCGGATTGTACCGAGCCCGTCAGCTCACTTCCCCGCACAATCCTTCTCGTCCGCTACGTCTTACGCTCGACTTCCTCCGTACCTAAGCTCCTGCACACTTAGCAGAGGGATTAAAACCAACAGGACCTAACCTAACTTGGTTGATCACATCAAAACCAACCGGGGCACCAACACACCTGACCGATCCACCTTTATATTGGGCAATTTCTGAGCTTCGCAGGCTAACCCTTCTGATCGGTCGACTGACCGATCAGAGTGTCACCTGATCGATCAACAGTCTGATCAGGTCATCACCAGACCGATCAGGAACCACCCTGATCGATCTTAGTGAGGAGCCCGCGAAGCTGGATAGTTCACCAGAATGATCTGCACAGTGATCCTGATCGGTCATCAGACCGATCAGGAGCAGTTCAGCAGGTGAACTCAACCTCACGGCTCGCTCCCTGATCGGTCACCAGACCGATCAGGAGCCAGTCAATGGGTGAAACGCATACTCCCTGATCGGTCACCAGATCGATCAGGAGCAACACAGTAGGTTCCCAACCTCACTGTTTGCTCCCTGATCGGTCACTCGATCGATCAGTCATCGCTGGATCGGTCACCAGACCGATCCACGAAGGAGCATCGTGCCAGAATCCCTGATCGATCACCAGACCGATCCAGGGACTTAAACTCAGCCCTCCAAGCTAAGTTTCCATCCACCTTAGCCCTCCAAGCCAAGGATTTTCCATCTAACTCTCCAAGTTGGGAATTTGCACCTAACCCTCCAAGTTAGGACTTTTCACCTAGCCCTCCAAGCTAGGACTTTTCACCTAGCCCTCCAAGCTAGGACTTTTCACCCAACCCTTCCGAGTTAGAATATCATCCAACATAGCCCTCCAAGCTAGGCACCTGACCCTCCAAGCCAGGACTTTTTCACCTAATTCTCCAGGATGGGAATTTGCACCTACCCCTCCAAGTTAGGACTTTTCACCTAGCCCTCCAAGCTAGGACTTTTCACCCAACCCTTCTGAATTAGGACTTTTCTAACACCTAGCCCTCCAAGCTAGGATTTTCCACACCTAACCCTCCAGGTTAGGATTTCTCCATATCATGCCTAATCCTCGATCAGGACTTAATCATAATCATCATAATCAACAACCTAAACTAAAATCATTGTCAACACCAAAACAATAATCAGAGCCAGACTGCATCAACAACCATCTGGTGTAAAACTGCATAACCAAAAATAAACATATCATTATAAGATATAAAAAATAATATATGAACAATAATTACATCTAACAACAAATACTTACACATCTCCAACAATGTGTAAAACTCGATGGCCACGGGGAATCACTGGCTGCTGGTCTACCATAGATATGTCTGCAAAATAATATATAACAACACATAATAATAACGGTGAGTAACAGTGTAATAAAAATACAATAAATATAACAACACATTACTTACTAGATAAACAATAATGACACTATTTATATATCATTAGCATCGATGCCCTCCTCACTAGACTCTGATAGTTCAACAAGATCCAAGTAGAGATTCCAACAGGGTACAGTCCATAAGAAAATATAGAAACCTAATCAAGCATAACATAAGTAAATCGACATGGTATATAGTCCGAATAACGACTAAGCAGGTATAGAACAACTCAACAACAATAATATCAAGATATACATGCATGTCAAACATGTGCAACAATCATAGCTCATATAAGTGCATCAAACACAAGCAAATGCATAAAAGAAATACGTATGCACATGATGCAATGACATGTGTCACCCTTGACGCCAGTCAAACCGTCAACACATCCCATCTGTGTGACCGAGTGGGTAGGGCTGTGACAACTGTACCACTCTAACAACAAATACCACAGGCGTGGTTGAGTGGACAGGATGCTGGGGAATCCACACTCCAGACCCACGGTACATCGGGGGAGCTAACAACAGCTCTAATATCCCTCTAAAAATAACGGTGAGGGTGAGCCACCAACAGCTCATCCCTCTAAAAACAACTGTGACGGTGTCACTGTTCGTCATAATAGGACAGATGCTCGCACTCTAATAACTACCACGATAACAAGTGGTTGAGTGAATCGAGCAACAATATGACTAACGACAGCTTAACCAAATGTAAGCCCAACAGTCGTTAGTATGCAACGTGCAAATATGATGCATGCTATACGATGCACAAACAACCGGAGAAACAACGATGCAATAAAATCCAACGAGTATACAATGCATCAATACAACCAACCTTAAATCGCAAAACATCGATTATGCACCTACACTACTAGGTAGGGTATTTCTAATGCCAAATAAACCTAATGGTGTGTAATGGACCTCTAAGTACTCGCGTACAAGAGGTACTTTACAGAACAGAAAACCAATCGAGGACTGTACAGAAACGAATTTGGAATACTCGAAGATCAATGAAGAACAAGTCTCAACGACGATGTTTTAAATAACGACAAAGAACAAGGTCAAGCAACCTATCAGACATAATATAGCCATGCTTTTAAGGTAAAGAAAACTATGCGAGTACAAAGGAGAAATACCCGCCTTTTAATTGTAGAACGTGACCAAAATAACCTCTTCACGATCAAACGAACGAGTGTGAATCAAGGTCCTGTATCAATGGTATTGTTTAGTTGTTTATAGAATTATTAAATTAACTAAGCAAAATACTAGACATGATTAGGATTCATCCTAATTACAACATACATTTAATTAAATCTCATATCATAGCTAACGGTAAACGCATGACACAAATAAATGGAAATAAACCAATTTATATCCAATCTCAGCAGCTTAAACCTCGCAATGCAACTCTCGGTAACAAGGTAACAAAACCAAATAAGTCTAGCTACAATAAAGTTGTCCAAGTTGTTCCAAACCACACCAAATACATCAACTAAACACCTCACACATCCCATTAATTCACGACAATAACAACAAATTATAGATCAAAATCATTTCATTAGCCCAACTTAATTGCCTACTTACCAAATACTCCTGTCCATGGCTCATGCAACTTAGGCTCTAAAATATTAATGTTAACTCCCAAAAACAAAATCCACTTAAACCGTATGGTATCATTACCATTCCAACCAATCCAAACCACTATCAATATTTAAAACTTGACCAGATCTCTAAAAGCTACAACCCTGTTTTCTTCTTCACCACTCAAGAAAAATCTAATCCTCCACGCTCAGAGGTGGCGGATGCAGAAACCATTCACAGAATCAAAAGTTTCAAACTCAATCTCCTCACCCCACAACCAAATTAATTCAAACCCAAAACAGATTCTAGATCAATAACTACTTCGGATCATCAATTACCTGATTTGCTGTCGGTAATCACTCCCTGACTCCTATCCGACCAATCTGCCCATTCCAACGTGCGCTTGGTGACGAGGAGGAAGAAGAAGAGGAAAAAGGTTCGTCGTCTTCGGTAGCGAGGCAAAAATCACCGAAGCTAGGCCGGCGGCTAGGGCTTGCTCGCGCGGGAAGACTCTGCGTCGCGGCATGCACTTCTTTTTAGAATTTTAAATACTGAGTTTTTGGGGCTAAATGAAAAGAAATTCGAAAATTTGGAACCTAGTTGGAATTTACTGAACTTGTTGGGTTTAATTGCAAAATGCCAAAACAATAATATAAGCCTTAAATCCCCTCATCCCGGTTCAGTTTTTCCCCTGCCCCCTTCGGTTCCACCCGACGCCGCAGCCTGCACCTAGCCGACGCCCGACGCCGCAGCGAGGGACGCCGCCGTCGCGCCCTCTGTCCTCCTTCGTGTGCACCAAAGATGAAGAAGGCGAAGGAGGACAGAGGGCGCGGCGGCGGCGTCCCTCACTGCGGCGTCGGGCGTCGGCTAGGTGCAGGCTGCGGCGTCGGGTGGAACCAAAGGGGGCAGGGGAAAAACTGAACCGAGATGAGGGGATTTAGGGCTTATATTATTGTTTTGGCATTTTGCAATTAAACCCAACAAGTTCAATAAATTCCAACTAGGTTCCAAATTTTCGAATTTCTTTTCATTTAGCCCCAAAAACTCAGTATTTAACATTCTCCCCCACTAACAAAAATTTGGTCCCCAAATTTCGCAAAGAAACCACAACAATTACTAATCAACCACAACAGGTATCAACACCTCAACAATAAGATAAATACGAAATGAAAACCAACCATACGCACCTCAAGTAAACAGATGAGGGTAGCGAGCTCTGATCTTATCCTCGAGCTCCCAAGTAGCTTCCTCGTCAGAGTGGTGCTGCCAACCAACTTTAACCAATTGAACTGTCTTATTCCTCAACCGTTGCTCCTTGCGATCCAGAATCCGCATAGGCACCTCCTCATACGTC
>JAGFNQ010007826.1:149165-222640 GCA_024364735.1 Boesenbergia rotunda | reverse complement strand
CTAGCCCTTTCAGTAATTTTTAATTAAATATTTAATAATAATATGATTCATAAATTACATGACTTTTAATTAACATTTTATTATGATTAATTATTTATATAATAATTAATTAGATTGTTAATATATAATAATATATTTTGGTTTTCTATTGATATTTATTAATAAATTTTGTTACCTCAGTCTTTAAAAAATAATTGTAACCAATTAAATTTTAATTTTTTACTTTAGTTACTTGTTATAATCTGTAAACGTCTTTTATTTAATAATGATGTATATTTTAATTTTTGAATTAAATTTATTCAATTTTTTAAGTACAAAAAATGTAAGCAATGAAAAATAGAAATTCGACTCACTCAATCAAAGTTGAAAAAAAAACATAGATTTAAGATTTTTTTCAAATTTTTTTCTTTCAAATTGAATTGGATTGAGCTTTTTTTTAAAAAATTAATTGTTATAATTAATGTACACCAAACCCAATCATCATATATTTTCAATAAAATAAATGTAAATAAATAATTTTCTTAATCTAATTCAATAAATTTTTAAATTTAGAATGAAAGTTTAGAAAAGACATAAGAAGAGCTTGACATAATCTTGTGGAATTTTAGTTCTCTCAAGTAATCACATTTCTTTTGATATCACCTGGCATTATAAAAGTTAGAACACTAACAAAAAAATCACAATATTAAATAATTCAGCTTATTTAAATTTTTACAAGTTAAATTATTTTTTAAATAATTAATTAAGTTATATAAAATTAATATTTTGAGTTTTTAGATAGAATAACAAGAATAATCGAGCCTTATCCCACTACGTGAAATCGGCTATATGGATCCTTTTAAGCCATTGAGCTCTGTCCCCAATTAGATCATCATCTATATTTAAATAAATTTTATCTTTTTTTATTATTGCTAACCAAGTCTTTTTTTGGCCTTCCACTCTCTCGTTTAATATGTGTATTTGTCATAGTTTGACATCGCCTAATTCGGGCATTTATTGGTCGGCGAAGTACATGTCAATACCATCTTAAACGCGTCTCTCGAAGTTTTTTATCAATAAATGCAACTCCGACTTTCTCTCTAATGCTCTCATTTCTTATTCTGTCCATCCTCGTATGTGCATCCATTTTAACATCTTCATCTCTACAACTTTTATCTTCTGCTCATGTGCCCGAGTCATAGCCCAATATTCAGCACCATAGAACATAGCAGGTCTAAATTGTCGTTTTGTAAAACTTCTCTTTAAGTTTTAGAAGTATTTTAAGGTCACATAAAACATCCAACGCTAACCTCCATTTCAACCATCCTGCTCATATTCTATGTAAGATATCTCTCTCAATCCCTCCATTATTTTACTAAAATAATCATAAATATTTAAAGCTCTCAATTCCACATCTCCTATCTTAACAATTGTCTTATTACGTCAAATATTGCTAAACTTAAATTCAATATATTCTGTTTTTACTTTACTAAACCTAAAATCGTTCACTTCTAGTGTTTCCCACCAAGATTCTAATTTAGCATTTACTCCTTCACGTGTCTCGTCTATCAAAACAATATCATCTGCAAACAACATACATCACGGTACTGTATGTTGAATATGTCCAGCAAATTCGTCAATGATTAGTGTAAAATGATAGACTTAGAGTTGTTTCTTGATGTAGTCTTATCCTTATTGGAAATGCTTCAGTTAATACGCCTGAAGTCTTTACTCTAGTTGTTATATCTTGATACATATTTTTAAATAGTTCAATATATGTTACGTTAACACTTCTCTTTTCTAAAATTCTCTATATAATTTCTTTTAGAACTCTATCATAAACTTTTTCTAAATCAATGAATATCATATGTAGATCTTGTTTCTGCTCTGATACTTTTTGATCAGTTATCTGAGAAGATGTATAGTTTTTATTGGTCGACCTTCCATGTATGAACCCAAATTGATTTTCGGTCATCGTGGTATATTTCCTTAATCTTTTTTCTCTTACACTTTCTCAAAATTTCATAGTATGACTAATTAGTTTAATACCCCTATAGTTTGCACAATATTATACATCTCCTTTGTTCTTATATATAAGGGAACTAGAATACTTACCCTCCATTGATTAGCCATTTTTTCATTTTTAATATCATATTAAATACTTGTGTAAGTCATTCAATACATTGATTCCCTAAGCACTTGCATACCTTTATTGGGACATCATTTTGTCCCACAACTTTACCATCTTGCATCCCTTTCAAAGCTTGTTCTACTTCTAAAGTTTGAATTTTACGATGCAAATTTAAATTTCTATACTCATTTAACCTGCTTAAATTGCCTAAGTTAAGTTGGTCACTTAATCCTTTATTAAAAAGTTGATAAAAATATATCTTCTACTCCTCTTTTATTTCTCCATTATTTATTAGTATCCTATTGCATTCTTCTTTAATACATCTAATTTGGCTAAGATCTCTTGATTTTCTCTCTCTCTCACTTTAGCTATTATATAAATGTCTCTTTCCCTTCTTTTGTATCCAAGTTTCGATATAATCTTTCAAAAATTTCATTGTTTTGCTTCACTCATTGTTTTCGTAGCCTCCTTCTTGGCTATTGTATATTTTTTTAAGTTTTCTTCATTCTTACAAATATATAATTCCTTATACGTTATTCATTTTTCCTTTATTTTCTCATGTACTTTCTCATTCCACCACCATGATTCTTTACTTAATGGTGCATGACCCTTTGACTCCTACTTTAGATAGAGTAAAAGTTATAGAGTAAAAGTTAATTTCAGATTAAGTGGCGATCATTATATAGACTTGAATAAGTGGGTTCAAGACTATTTCAATTTAGTTTATCTAATTTAAAATTAATTTTTAATAATTTAAAATTATATTTAATTAGGGCTATCGTTCTTTCTCCTTTTAGTTCTTTTTCTCTATCGTGAATCATTCCCCTTTACTAATCACTCTTCTCTTCATGCTCGCTAATTGCACATGTTGCTACGCCCTCTCGCCTTCCACCACCACGCTTATCATCGCATCAATAGTTTTCATAGGTTTCTCTACTCCCCATTCTCTTTGAATTCTCTCGGTCATGATCTTCTCTCCATGCAGTGAGTATCGAGGTGGGTGTTAATTAGCCATGATTTCTTTGTGTCATAGTGAGTCAATGTGATGTCGAAGCATCTCGGTATCTATCAGCAGGCAGAAGGGTAAATTCTACCTACACAACTTAACACCTCAACCCATGACTACTTGTTATTTAACCTGATAATTCAAAATCATTGTAACTACTACTTCATCTTTAAGTTGCATAATCTTGTAAACTTTGTTAATTCATGTATTAATTATATGAATTAATATGATTATAATTACTTCCGATGAAAATAAAAGGCAATCCACCTCCAAATAGACCTCACCACGGTTAGAAATCAATAATTTGATAATTCAGAATTATGCAATTCGAAAAATCTCGACCTTTAATCTTCAAAGGCAGTTACAGTTGACGGTTCAATTTATGGTTCATGATAATTCAAGATTATTATTTATATTTTAATTAACAAATAAAGTTTTTATATATTTAAAAAAATAAAAAAGGACTTGAAATTATTTAAATTGCTTACATATCCTCTTAGAGTATAGAGGAATCAAAGTTCACCCTTATTACCTAAAGAAGTGATGTTTACTCTCTTCCATTTCTTGTTTCGTAGAATTAGTTCCTTTAATATCAACATCTTCTACCTCGTCCTATGAAAGTTGTATTTATTGTATTCTTTTTGCAATTATTATTTAATCATCAAGTACCGATTAAGCTTCCAAAGAGTTAGAAGACAATGTTTATTCTACATCAATGGTTGACACCAAACAAGCTAAAATCTCCTTTGGTATGACAATGACTATCCACAAAATATAGAAATCCGACTTGTTATGAAATCAAAAGAAATTGTAAAAGTTAAGGATCCTCATGGACATTTCGTCTCCTCGTAATAAAAGTTGTACTTTCATGAATTCTAAATTACTATAATTTTATTATAATTTTTGTAAATATCAAATAAATTATTTTTAGTAATTTATATACTTAGCCAGAGAAGAAGAATCTTTAAATGATAATAAACAATCATAATACATAACTAACATTTCTGACAAATTTTCTAATTTAAATCCAAAATAAAAAAACAAATACTATTAAATAAATATCAAGAATATAATAAAAATAGTTTACCAATTTTGGCTTTATTGCTAACTCGCAAAAAGATTAAAATTCATTCATGATATATATATATATATATATATATAATTAAAGTTACATTACAAAAATACATTACAACCAAGGTAGTTAAAATCGGGATTTTAACTTGAATCGGAAGGGGTACTTAAAATCGTAAATCTTAAAATCGTAAATCGTATCGTAAGATTTTATAAAATTCCTATATATATGTATATAAAATTATAAAGTCATATATATGGATGTCAAATAGCATAAATAATAAAAAAAACTTTTAAATCGCTAAACAAACTTAGATAAACTTGCATTCATAATCAATATTACATTAAAAATGTCATCCATAAGCCACAAAATAGTCAAATAACTTCCACCAACCGAGCAGGGAAGACGCGAGCAAGTAGAAAAATGAGAAGAGATGCGACGGGATTAGCCGATTAGGGCACGCACGCGACTTGGAAAGCGGGTTTTTTCAGATTGAACCGGTTTTTTTTTTAAAATGAACTGGGTTCAATGGAAAAAAGATTTTTTTTAGAATCATTAAAATCGTATTTAAATCGTAAAATCGCGATTTTAAGATTAAAATCGCGATTTCAAAGGGATTTTAACAAATTAGGATTTTAACTCCGATTTAAATCGTTCGGAGGTCAAAAATCGTAAAATCTTAGGATTTTAAGATTTAAATCGGGATTTTAACTACCATGATTACAACTAAATAAGTAGGATAACAGACACTGCAGAATTATTTAAATGCATCATTAAAAAAAATTAAAATTTCATAAATATGACTATATATGTTCCATTAGTATGAAAATAAATATACTTCAATATTATTAGCATTTTATCCAAATAAATAAATAAAATAATTAAATGAATTTTATGATAATTTCTACGTAAAATTCCAATGTATTGTACATCACATGGAATTACAAAAAAATATCACATTATTTCATTATACTAATGACCACAAATAAGATATAGCAATTTTAATTGATTTAATTTGATTTTGTGATATTTTAAATTCATTTTTCACACATAAATTTAAAACATGACATATATATCGAATATGTCAATATAAACCACTAATAGCAATTGAGATACAAATTCAAGTTCTTAAATACTTAATAGTACTTGAACTAGCATTATCAACCAAGAGTTGTCAATCTAGTGGCAAGTCACATCATATATAAATGAGTTTGCCAATGATCACTATAAATATCGAAATATAAAGATACCTTATTAATTTATTAAATTTTTTAATTAATTTATTCCTTGTCTAACTATTTGTTTAATCGTACAAGTGTGGTTCGGGGAACACATATAGAAACTAAATTAAGTGATTTTTGATAAAAATTCTTAAATATGTATTTAGATTCAAAACTAAAAAGAAAGATATTCAATAGAAATAAATCAAGCTATTAATTCTCTTAATTTAAGATAAGAATGTTTAAATAAATTAGAGTTGGTACCTTCATTAGTTGATGAAAATAATTGTGTTTAAGAATGATCGACTCCAGACTCAATCAGTTCAACATGTCATTTTAATGATCCATAACCATCACTCGATTGAAATTTATAAAAATTGCCATTACAAAACTTAATAGAATTTCTCTATCAGATAAACAGATTCTAAATGTTTAGAATATATAATTTAGAGATGGAACCTCTCAAACCTTGGAAGTTTCATTACTTTTTTGTATCTCAGCTATCGAAAATGACTGATTGATCATCAATAAATTCAATATCATCGAAATTCAAATTTGAATTGTTATTTCCTAACCCTTTTGACACCTAGATGAACTTCCTTCCATTTGAATTGAAGACTTGAAGTTGAAAACAATTGACATTTAAGAATTGAGAATGAGAGACAAGTAGAGAAGATGTAAAAACAATGAAATAAAATAACTTATTTATAGTATTTGGAAATAATGATCACTTAATCGTATCAATAGATCAAAAATAGTCAAATAATCTAGACCTTTAAAAAAAAAAAATTCCAAGAGCCAAAATCGTCATTAATTGACAATTTCAATATTCATAAAAAAATGTGTGGACTAGTTCATGATTAATTACGAGCTAAAACTAAGGATAACAATTTCCTCCGAACACAATGGAGATTCGATAGCCACCCAAAAGGAAGGTATGAAGGGATTTTTTTAGACCCGATAAAATAAATGAATAATCGGGTACGAGAATTTTGGATTTGGGTATGGCGACCTGAATACCTAATTAAATTATAATATTTTTCTTATTGTTTTTTTTAATTTGGTAAAAATCAATAGCTCATCAAAATAATTCAAATTTGAAAAAAAAAAAAAAAATTGCAATTGTAGATGGTAATAGGATATTTGGGTAGGGTATGAATATTTGATCCTCCGACGGATATGGACACAAGGATGGATATAATAAATGATGATGGGGTCCCAAATTCAACCCATTGTCATCCCTAGCTAGAACAACTAGTTACAATTTTAGCTCATCCAACTGGGTGAACGAGTAACTAGCCCATTGACCCAATTAAGGTTCTGCGCCGGATTTGGGTTCAAACCCTACCCACAACAGGTCTACCTCCAAACATATTCATCATCATCATTCTTCTCGCGATGAAACTATAGGTGGCAATCTACCACAAAAAAAGAATCATCAACCAAGGGAATTTACCTCTAAACACAAGTAATCAATCATTTGACTAATTCTAATTGTGGCATCAGGTGATGCAATTCTCTGGTATCAATTTTATCCACAAAGCTCATAGGCATGCACTAATCACTACTGACAAGCATCATGTATCTATCATGTGAGGTAACCAAGATTAAGGATAGCTACATTGTTCATCAATATTAACAAGTCAATTATTATTTTTGTTGAATCTCTGTTTTGATCTCTCTAGAGTCCAAATAATCATGTTCATAATTTAAAGCTACAACCCTTAAATAGTTTCAGGCTTTCTGCATTTTCTTCGGTATGCAATGATTTCATGGAGCGCAGTACTCACTGCTGAAAAATTAAATAGATTGATGAATGTTGCTCATCTACCATTGAAGTATAGTTTCTTCCTAAAGGTCAATAAATCAATCTCAAATATATTTTTTGATTTCCTAGAGTTCAACCAATCAATGTGGAAGGATACTCACCTACTTGCATTTCTAACATTGTCAATGATTGCCAGTTTGTCGATCCCATTCTCTTCCAAACAAACATGAATCAGAACCCAAATTAGGCACCATTCACTTGACCACATTGCATGAAGGTGATGATCTAACCACGTTGTGCAGTGATGAAAGGTGATGATCTCAGCGAGCAAGCATCAAGGAAGTTATGGTGACCTCAACTATTGGCCAGGAACGGTCGGTGAATGATAGAACAGCAAGAACCTTCAGCTTAATAGAAAAACAAAAGATTCAAGGAGCAGCTATGCATCTTATATCTCATTGCCTCTTCTTGTCCTTTTCTTCTTTCTCCTGCTCTTCTTGCCCTTCAACCATTGAATCAAGCCCCATCAATCACTGGTGTCAACATTAGCACATGGACAAAGGTTGGCAAGAGCAAGGAACAAGTTCCAACATCAAGATTTTAAACCTTCACTTTTATTCTTGTGTCCATCGTTCAGCTACTTGAAACTTTTTAAGGCATACTAATACAAAGAGTAATACACCAATGACATGACCTTGTTGAAAATCTGAATGCACTTAAACAAGGACTACCTACACTAATCAAATTTTGTCTTCACTAGTGAAATTGACATTCAACAATAAAAATGTCCTAAGATGTTTATGGCCATGCCGTGAGAGTTTCAATCACTCTAATCAAACAATACATACGATACAATTTCAATCCAAGGGTACCAAACCCTGTTTCAGTCAGCCTGAGCGCATTATATAGACATTAGAGGATCTGCTTACAATGCGTTATGGATTTTAGTGGTAGTTGAGAAGATCTACACTTAGTGGAATTTGCCTACAATAACAACTATCATTCAGCTATTTAGATGGTGCCTTATTAAACGTTATCGGCAGAGCATGTCGATTCCCTACCTTATGGTAGAAGTTGGGGAATAGAAAATTTTGAACCACAGAGCATTCACCATGACACAGAGTTAGTACGCACCATCATACGCAGAACGTCGAAAGGCCATTATTGACAAAAGAGTTATACGGATTGGAGATGGAGACCATTGGAGTTTACAATGGACGACCATATATTTCTGCGTGTTTCACCCACTAAAGGGGTTAGATTTGGACTGAAAGGTAAGTTAGCCCCTCTCTTGATCGAACCCTTTTGGATATTAGAGAGGATAAGCGAGGTAACCAAACGGTTGGCTAGGGGTGTCAAAAATAAACCCGACCTTACTACCCGACCTGACCCGAATCGACCCGAAAAAAAATCGAGTCGGGTTGGAAATTTTTAGGTTCAAGTTGGGTTCAGGTTGGAGAGTTTCGAGTTGAAAATTTTCAGATCGGGTTCGGGTTGACCCGAATTTAAGGTTTGGGTTAAATCAAATTTTATTTTGAAAATTAAGATGTTTTTATGTATATTAATATCAATATTAGTACGATAATAATGGAGTATTAAGATAAAAGTTAAGAATTATAGGAAAAATAGCCAAAAAAAGTCGTTTTGGATCTATTTTTTCAGGTTATTCGGATCAGGTTCGGGTTGGTCGAGTTCGGGTTCGGGTTTAGGAGTTTCGGGTCAGTTCAGTTTGGGAGTTTAAAAAAAAAATCCAACCCAACCCAACCCATATTGATACAGGACCCTGATTTAAGATGATACAAGACCCTGGTTAAGATGAGCATTTTGACGTGGAATTTATTTCGACACGAGTTACTTTCGAGGCGAGTATTTCATCCTTGACCTCTGTAGATATTGACCTTAGTGCATGGAACTAATTAATGAAGTCAATTAATTACCTTCACTCTACTCATATTATAACTGAGTGTGATACTTATGTGCTTAATCTAGAGATGATCTATTTATTGCTCATACAATATATGCTTTTCTATTCATACTCTGTAGTGTGTACACGGGTATGTAGGGATGGCAATGGGGCGGGACGAGGCGGGGGAGAAATTGCCATCCCCATCCCCGCCTCCAAATTGTATCCCCGCCCCCATTCCCTCCCTGATTCCCGATTTTACCTAATCGGGGAATCCCCATCCCCGATCCCACGGGGATTAAATCCCCATACCCGCCCCGATCCCCACTTCAAATTGATTCGCTATTAAAATTTAACTCTAGATATTATAAAAAATTATGTAAAATATACTTATATTATAATAATAATAATTAGGAGTAGTAGTATTATTATTATTATTATTATTATTATTATTATTATTATTATTATTATTGTCGGTACTATCGGGGTAATTGGGGTGGGTTCCGGGATGGGGATAGTATCCCCATACCAACCCCCAAACTACTGCAGGGATTTGAAAAAAATTCCCAAACCTGAACCCATACTCAATAATGTCTCCTGAACCCGCCCCGTTTCGGGTTTTCCCCACGGATCCCCAAACCCATAGGGAAAATTGTCATCCCTACGGATATGGTGTATACAATACGAGCTATCATGTTGATTATACATATGTTGTAGTGTGTACACGTGTATGGTGTGTGATACAGGAGTTATCATGTTGATTATGCATATATTGTAGTGTGCACACATGTATAGTGTGTACTATAAGAGTTATCATTTTGGCTGCCTAGTTGGCCAAGTTGACAACTCAGTGGCTCAAGGTCAAGTTGGCAAGTTAGCATCCCTCGACGTGGCTAAGTTGGCAACTCAATGGCTCGAGGTTCGTAGATATCATAAAAGGATGAAATGAACATCAAAGGGACCATAGGACATGAAGCATCAAGGTTGAAGTGTTCACAAAAGCCAAAGGAAGGTGTCTTATGCATGTGAAGTGTGAAGGATTGGATGAGGAGCAAGTCATTGGCTCAATGCATCCAAGAGACAAGGAGCATTGAGATTGCAGTGTTGACGAAAGACAAAAGGTGAACTATGTAGATGAAGCACGAAGAATGGGAAAAGAAGCGAGGTGTTGGCTCAATGCTTTCGAAGAGGTAAGCAACCTAGCAAGAGACAATCTTGATCATGGAATCGAGTTGCATATAGTAACACTTAAGTAAGTTGTAGGAGTCGAGTGACCTGTATTTTGGGATTCAGTTAGATTCTTAATTAGGCGTAAGATTAGTCAAGGTTTCAATCGATTGGAAGTTGACTTCAATCGACTGATAGACTTAATCGACTAGGAAGTCGAGTGTGGCTTTGATTTACTGAGAATGGTTCTATTTGATATCTGATCGGGCTCAATTGACAGGGCAGCTATCTGATGTGCTTTATTTGACTGGTCAGTTGACTAAATTTCTGCTTGAATTTAAAAAAGAAGACCATTTAAAAAGAATATCTAAAGTATTTGATTAATGGCGCATTGATTGGACTAGATTGCCAATGAGTTGACTAGATTCAGCAACTAGCTGGCAGATATCGATCATTCAAGTTTAAGTAGACTGGAGACTTAAATGCATCAACCAACATTAACGCAGAACAGTTATCAGAGCTTATCCATAGCCATTTGAAGGGCTATAAAAGGATAGGCAAGGGGGAGCTCAATGGACAAAAACAAGCTATTATTCTCAGGGATTCCAAATCTCAATTTTTCCATTCATTTATAGTTTCATGCTTAAAATTTAAGGTCTCTATCTTTAAGTTCACACCTTTGTTGGTTTTCTATGAGGTTTCTGAACCTTCATAAAGATTTGACAATAAAAAATTATAGTGGATATTTGGAGGCGTGACTCACCTTAATTGTATATAAACTGTGGTGTAGAAACCAAGGGTTCCAAACCATATAAATAGATTTTGTTAGCGTTTTTTCCCTTTCTCATTTTGCTTTAATGTCCGCTACACTTACCTATCTTTTATTTAAGAAAGATACTGAGATGTCAAAAGTCTATTCGCCCAGCCGCACCCCACCAGCAATATCTGGTCTCATTCATCTACATTAAATCCAACAATCTATATCCAACTATGCTAAAGTTTGTGCCCATGATTTGACGACTAAAAGGATCAATTGTAGCAGTTCAATCTAAACTATAAAGGCCTTTATTCTATATATATATATATATCCCTTTCAACTTCCCTACATTCACGTGCATTGTTAGATTTCCCCTTGAAATTGAATCATAGTGACTCATAGTCATGTAAGTGAGGTTTTTATGTGGCTTAAATTTTTATAAGATGGTTCCCTATCTTCCTAGCCAGAGTTATATATTGTTGAATGCTAATCTAGCAAAGCCAATAGATGCACTAATTAATGAGAAAAAGATTTGGCTACTAGGCTTATTAATTCTAAACTTGGTCAATTGATTCATAATATTCACTGATGTTGACTATGATCAAATGACACTATTTTGCTGAAATACACTGTCGTCTAACTCAATATTATATTCACGTGTGTACTCTTCATAGTGACAATGCACCTGTAAATTTTACCTCTTAACTTTCATCTTAGGTGCCAGGATTTATACCCTTCAGTGATATAATGTGTAACATCTCTATGATCACAACCAGTAGTAGCTTCTTAAATCCCTTGAATTTTCAAAGGAGAACCTGAAGTCAGTAACCATCCATAATGTGCCACTCAATATTGAGCATCTAATCCACCTAAATCATGATCAAGCTGACATTAACGCAAGCATTTGTTGGGATCTCTCGGCATCAAAAACACAAAACGCAGCGGAAACAAGATCCCTCGAGTGATCCATACGAAAGAAAACTCGTACGAAGTTCATCTATCTAATAGATCTATCTAAAGTGCATACCTTTGGAGCGTGCCCTTACGTTTATCCCGCTCGTCCAAGTGCCGCCGGATCTCTTGCACGTTCAAGCGTCCGTGCCTCTATGCGTATCCACACGGACACGATTTCTCCACTTTGGGAAGAACTACCTTAGTTGTGCTAGCAACTTAAGGTAGTTCACAAGACCATCAAGAACCCAAAAAGGGTTTCGGCCAAAAGGGAGAAGAGGAAGAACAGGGGAAGGGAAGAAGGGAAAACTCACTTGTCATTCAAAATGACTAGACCCTCTTTTATACTCATCCCATGAATATGAAGAGTCTTTTGTCTCTTTGGCTTCCCTTCATTAAAGCCAATAAAGAGCACATCTTTTCATGTGACTCTTCACCTTCTCTTCATCCAATGAAGAGAGACTTTTCTCTTTCCTTCATTAAACACTTTAATGAATTTCTCCTGCAATTCCGACCAGGCCTCTCGGGCTCCCGACCAGGTCTCCCGACCAAGTCGCTGAGCTCCCGACCCAATCTGCCGAGCTCCTGGCCTGAGCTCCCGACCAAGTCCCTGAGCTCCTGGCCCGAGCTCCCGACCCGAGTCTCCCGAACTCCTGAACTCCCGAAGCATCATGTCCTTAGTGTGTGACCCAATAGGTTCTCGTGGCATTGGCAATGCGCCTAAACGCTTTAGACACATAAGCAATGAGCGGCATCTAGCAATGCATCATTGCTACCCAAGTAACAAGAAAAGTCGAGATCCGACTAAACCTCCGTGACTATGATAATGTATGACCTTGTCCTTCTATCCTCGATATCTAGATTGACCAATGAGGCATAGACCGTGTCATCCTAGATCAATCTTTGTGTTTCTTAATCCCCGAGTAGACTCACTCAAACAAATGAGCTCAATATCTCATATTGACTCATTTGAGCATGGTCATGCGTTTTAGTAGTCTGACTCGATCAAGGGGTCCACAGATATCACTCCCGTCATATGGGAGGGATAGTTCTCATCTACATCACTCACATCCCTCCGCATAATTCATTACATACCCAGTGATCGCCTTTATAGTCCACCCTGTTACGGGTGACGTTTGACGATACCAAAGTACATAACTCCTTATGTAGGGAACCGTAGTGACTTCAGGTCTAAGGATTATTCACACTATTAGTCACATGAGAAAGTTTATAACACTCATATGATAATCTATGAAACTTTCTAACGGCGGGTCAATTTAGTACACATTCTTTAATGTATACCCATGTGTCAACTTGATATCACATATCCATGACTTGTGAACTTAAGTAATCAATTGGCCTACATGCTAGTCTCCATGCATTAATATTGTCCTTGAATATTAATGTTTGACTAGGAATAATTTAGTGTAGTGTTCTCTATATTATCTCACTATCGATTCAACCAATCGATATGATGTAGATAAGAACCTACTACCTAAGGACATTATTATACTTAGTTATTTGGCACAAATAATAAAGTATAATAACCAAGCATGTCTTTATTAATGATAGAATATGATACAAAAAGTCCCTAGTCAATCATCACATAATTGGCTCTAGGGTTCCTACTAATAGCATTAAGCTAAGATACTTTAAGATCACAAGTCAAGCTCGCTCTTGCTCAGTGCTCAAAGGATCTAATACAAACCAGTCCAACTTGATAATTGTTTAAATACCTCGTAGCTAAATGTTAATTTTCTCCACTTGAGCCATGAAAATAGTTTGATGCTTCAGGATTTTGGTAACTTCTGGAGCTGAAATTAACTTAAACAGGTCAAAGGGTTAACAACTAGACTCGGTCAGGCTTTCACTGATTACACCAGCTTGATTACTCTTCCAGACCTCAAGTTGTCTCGCTCTATCAAGAAGTACCAAACAACTGAAAAACATAGTTGGAAGCTGTTGAAAATGTCCCCAAAAAAATTGTTAAAATCATCTTACAGCTAACCGGCAGTAAACTGCCTCTTAAATCAGTTGGTGGCAAGTTGCCAGATGCTTCAGTTGGTCTGGGTCAATTTGCAACTACTAACATTCGCTTCCTAAAGGCTATTTTTCTATCTTTTTAGTCATTGTAATTTGAATCCAACCATAGCCTTAATTAAGGTACTTTGTGTAATCCTCAATAAATTTCCAAATAGAACTAAAGCATCATCATCGTGATCATGAAGCCATATTTGTCCCAAGTATTTGGTATGGGCTTCATGCATCTTATCCTCTGCATTGAGCTCCACGATGGTCACAACCTGGTACATGAAGCTCCTGCCATACGGGGTCCCAAGGAAGCATCTATTGTACGCAGTCTTACCCTACTTTGTAAAAGGCTGTTTCCAGGATTCGAACCTGTGACCTTTTAGGTCACAAGGCGGCAACTTTACCATTGCGCCAAGGCTCCCCTTCATGGTTATAATATTCAAACCAATTAAATTATTTTTTATTATATTCAAGAATATATTTTTGGTCTCTGCCCCTAAAGACCTTTTTCACTCTTATGAATTCAATTCTTCTAATGATAAAAGCTATTTGTTGTCTTTTTGTATGGTCATAACATCACCTATTTTCTCTCATGATCATTTATTAGAGCTACACCTAGTTGCTTCCAAATATTAATGTTTTATACCTTAATTAGATCCGCACATCCATCATAGCATTTTCATTATAGTATATTAACTTTTTGTCTAATCATCTATACTATATTAACATTTTGCATATGTTGCTTCCAAATTGTCTAACACTCGTTCATAAAGTCTGGCGGATAAATTCACAATCTATAAAACTTTTCCTTTAGCTTAAGAGACACTTGGCGTTCGCATAAGACACTAGAAGCTCCTCATCATTCCAACCACCCATTTGTAACCAATTAATGGTATCTTTATCAAGAAAACCAAAACTATATTGATTAGTAGCTTCATCCTTTTTTAGCATTACCAGCCACATAAGTGAAAAATTATCCCTCATTTGATATGTCAAGAATTACTATAACCAAAAAAAATATGCTTAAAAGAGATAGTGTTTCACATAATTTTAAAATACACAGAAAAATACCAACCGTTCCTTTCAGAATCTTCTGGCTACAATGTTTGCAGGTAGCACGAGAAGTTTGGGAAACTTCAATGGAACACTCATTATCAGCAATTGTAGTTGCAACTGCAGTGGCAATTGTACTACCACTTGAAGCTCCACCCTCAACATAACTCTTTATCCTCTTTTGATCATCCCAACGCAATGAGTCAATGCCTTCAACATCATCAAGCCTGGCAAAGAAGAAAGCCATAGTGGACAAAAAGGTAGCAAGAGAGACATCAAACAAGCATGACTAAGAGTTGTGTGAAGTTTGAAAGTGACGAGAAACTCATGTGTTGACCAAGACTACAAAACAATGATTTAACAACTACTACATGTGAAACAATATTTCCAATAAATTCAACAACAAGAAGCGTACGATTTTATCTGGTTTTGTTTCTTGAAGATGCAACCAGCGTGATTCCACATCTGAAGAGACAAACATAAATATTTAAAGGATATTGACATAATGTGTAAACTGTCTCCGTATATGAAAGAAGCATATCTTATGAATTAATAGCATCACCGCCAAAGACATTCTAAATTTGATCAATTACGAACACAAATCACTTGATCTAGCCACTCATTTAGCACAATCATATGTATAGTTTCTGAACTACCAGAACCAATAAACAATAAAATTTACTCAAGCAATAGTTGGGAATGCTAGAACAGAATATAAAATAAATTTTTACCAATATCCATCAGTTAAGACCTCAAAAGACTGACTATAAAATAATAGGAAATAAGTTAGGAACTAAGAAGCTATGGCCATGATCATAACAAATAAATTCTCTAGTGTGGCAACCAAAGCAATTAAAGATGGGTAAGAAGACTTTACTCGACATAGTTTTAAAGGCTAAGAAGACCTAAACCCTAAATTTCATCAATTGCCAATGGTTAATATCCACAAGACTTTGCACACAATTTGATGGAAAGATAAGAACCACATAATCTAGCCAAAATAGCAGGGAAATGTCAATAGTTGTCCTATGAGACTATATTTAAAAAAAATCCCTATTTCTTAATCTTAAACTAAATTTTCTAAATGTAATGAATGCAGTAGATAGAATAACTGGAGAAAAAATAACAGAAGTTCATCTCAGTGATATATTGGAGTGCAGCTGATTTTTTTTGTTTTTTTTTTTTTTTGTATTCTGGTTTTCTCAAAGTTTTAGGTATCTCAAACACATCAGCTCAATATATTCTGAACTATCAGCTGCAATCTGAACCCCACTAAAATCTTTTTAAGAGGAAATTCATGTCTGGAAACATGTTGATTAAGAAAAGCAGCATAAAAGAATGAACTATAATAATGTGCTATGAGTCAAAGTATACTACTAATATGATCTCCCAATAAAAAGAATGAAAGATAAGATATTGATGGCTTCGCATATGAAAATTGTAAAGATAATATTTTAGATTTGACGATCAAAAACACATTTTCCCCGATATGGAAAAGCAAGAGAAGAGCAGACAAGGGTTAGGAAGAAATTCATCTCTACGTGGCAGAAAATCGTAATGCTGGTCTCTCTGAGTCTACAAGATGGGGAGAGGGAGGGGAAAAGGATGCAGGGGAAAGGGAGGAGAAAGTAGGGTTTCGATTTTACGGGCATGAATCCGTCGAACTGGGTGGCAGTGACCATCTTGCCAAGGCGTAGTTGTTCCTTGCCGATGGGAGACTTGCAGGCCTTGCACGAAGACCGTCCGGACTTGGCATATTCGGCTTTCCATGGCTTCGGAGGACTTGCCATGCCGGCGAGACGATCGAGGACCTCTTCCCGGACCTAGAGAAAAATGGGAACGGCTTGAGAGTTAACGGATTTCCAGATCAGTTTAAAGGTAAGTAAATATTCAAACAACGCCCAAAGTTCCTTTTTTTTTTAACCCTAAAGATTTCATTATCATTGAAATACCATTTAGATTAGACAAAAACAAGATTCGAAATCGATTTATGGCCGTTCCGCATCATTGATTTGACAATTTAAAAAATATAATTCTTAAACTTAATGTTTAAAGACAATTATAATTTACGATTTAGAATGGTCAATTACAATTCACTTCAATTGTAATAGTCCAAGATTATTATTTTTATTTTAAAATTATTTATAAATTTTAAAATATATAAAGATATAAAAAGAATCTAAATTTATTTAAATTATCTACCTATCCTTTTATGAATAAGAGAATTTAAGTTCACATAATTTACTTATTGTTTTACTTTTGTTATCTAGAAAATAAAGTTATTATTTATTTCCATTTTGTATTCTCGTAGTATTAATTTCTTTAGTATCAAACTTTTCTATTTCATCATTTAAAAATTACATTCTTTATATTCATTTTAAATTTCTCATCTAATCATCAACTCATAGTTACTTACAAAGATTTAAGAGAGAAAATAGATCAATTTTTATCCAATATCTTACTTCAAGGACTAAGTATCTGCTCTATAGTAATGGTTGATGCTAATCATGTTAGAATTTTATTTGTTATGATAAAGATGATGGGGTAATTTGAGTCTATTGTAATTATTGGATAATCTATTAGAGATATTTGGGCTAGATTGAAATTACACAGAATGAATTTTAATTTATCTACTGAGAGACTTGAGTGGATGATCTTAGGCTACCAGCTGGGCTGGTTTTGCCAAGCTCCTGGTGGTGAGTTCAAGTCACCAAGTGTCAACCGCCCGATTGTAGGTGCTAGCCAGGAGGGATAAATTCTCCCGAGTAGATGTCGAGTCAGGAAGAAGCGTTCTCTACTACTCCCAAATGGTTCTTAAGTGAAAGCATCTTACTCTTGAGTAGACTCTCTAAGTAGACTGACGAGTCGGGAAGAGACATCCCAACTACTCCTGGGAGTCAAACCCGAGTGTTCCCAAGTGGATACTGAGACACAATGTTGAGATACCAAATCAAGATGTCTGTTGAAATGTCGTGAGATGTCTGCCGAGACTCCACCGAGATGTTTACTGAGACGTCAAAGATGTTCAGTCGAGACAGATATATCTTGTTGAAACACTTGGCTATGACAGTTGTGGAAGATATCAAGACCTATGCTTAATGCAGTTTCCTTGAAACAGATTCACCCCACCTCCGGTTGTGCTTTGAAGTTTTCTTAGGTAGTTTATTTCCCAGGATATAATGATAAATCATGATCTCCACCAAACACTAGTGGTCTCAGTGAACTAAGAGGTAAATGAATAATATCACGGATATTCTACCGAGTGGAAGATACATGGCAGAGAAGAAAAGACTGAGAGGGAACACAAGTTGATGAAGATTTCTTCTTACACACTCTCTTTTGCTCTTACTCATGACCTCCTTTTATAGTAGTGCTCACCCCTGACCGCAATGAATGACCAAGTTATGGTCATTCAACACCGGATTTAATGACAATCATCTGTCATTACTGATCGATTATTATTATCGAAATGTTATATAATCGTCATTAATTTTAAATTAATACTTCCGTTACACTCTTGGCAAGTTGCAAAAAGAGATTTAGATGGTAAAATGTTAGTTTATTCGCTTGGGTAAATTTTACCCTGATCAGTCTGACATTCGATGTGCATAAGTTATACTCACATATAAGTCAACTTAGATCAGTGTAATTCTATCCCTATATTTGCATCCCCGGCTTCTTTCTCATGTAGGTTATCTTTTAAGAATATTCTATATAACTCTTTAGATCATTAAATTTAACCTCAATCCTTCATTGATACATTGGGTCATATAGGATAGTACCACCAATCTCTTTCTCTCAGAGGATCTCGACGATTAGGAAAAATGAAGAGTTTAGCATATTCTTAGAGAAGATTAAGGAAATATGCATCAACATCCCTCTTTTAGGTACTTTGCAACAAATGCCTAAGTTTACTAAATTCATGAAAGAGATCATTTCAAACAAGAGAAGAAAAGAAGGTTACAAGACTATTGCCTTAATGGATGAATGCAACACCTTATTGTTGGGCACACTCCCTTCAAATCTCCAAGATCCAGGGAGTTTTTCTATCCCCTATAAAATAGATACTGCAAAGATTGGTAAGCCTTTTGTGATTTAGGTGCTAGCGTTAGTCTCATGCCTTATTCAATGTATAAGAAATTGATTTTGAATGACTTGAAATTGGCCATCATGGCACTGTAATTAGTAGACCATATACATAGATACCCTAAGGGTATCGTCGAAGATGTACCGATGACATGGGGTCTAATTTTTCCTACGGACTTTATGGTCCTGGACATGGAGGAAGACCCAAAGATTCATTTGATTTTTAGGAGGTCTTTCCTCATTACCACCAGGGGTGGTAATAGATGTTAAAAATGTGGGGACCGATGCCGTTGATAAAGGGGGTGAATATCGACTTGAAAAAAAAACATTCTGAAACTTGCCGTAAGCTTACGATCGTTCGTTCTGGACACAGAGTTAGTAGCACAGCGGAAAAATAGACAAAATGAAAAATAACTCAACAGATTGCACACGGGATTTTTTACTTGGTTCCCAACCCCCCAGGGTCAGTACGTCCAAGGTCTAAGCACGGGAAACGCCCGTCTACTAATGGTCTCCTTTCCGGACTTTCCAGAGGAGGAGAACCCCGTCTTACAGTGAATACAATCACAAATATTTAATAAATGAAATGCGGAAAGTAAATCAAACCAAATAAAAGAGTCAATGACTTGGCCGATCTGGAACTCCGAAGTGTCGCGCACTTCCTCCCGGAGCTTCCTTGGTCGCAGAACTTCGTCGTTAGCACGTTTCTTCCGTTCAGAATAATCAGAATGATCTTGGAATGGTTGTAGTGAGTTGAGGGGTCGAAGCCCATTTTATAGGCCTTTTACTGGGCGCCTGTGTTGAAGGAGGCACCTCAGTTGCCTTGGTCAAACTCCATCCTCGCGCCAAACTCACAGCAGGGATAACCATTCCCTTCCCAGGTGTCTGACCCATATAGGGTGCCTAGGAGCTCTCAGGCGCCTGCCATCTAGGGCGCCTAAGAGCAAGCTGCTTCAAGTGAGACACCTACCTCTCTTAGGCGCCTGTGTTCACACAGGCGCCTAGGAGCTTGTTTCCCAGCCACCTCTTGTATTTGTTCACCTGCTTTGTCTTCAATTTTAGGTACCTGCAAAATACATAAATACAAGGCAAACACATATACAAACTTAGCCTTAACGAATTGATTCTGACTTCGGATTTCTCGCGAAACCCTAGGTCGAACTGATGCCTATGTTCCCATCCGGGGGAACGCGCCTTTCACTACTCCTCTCAGGAGACGGTTGCCACCCGGCTCATCTGGTTGGACTTTTGCCCAACATTACTCACCAGGACTTTTGCCCAATCTTACAACCAGGACTTCGTACCCAGTCCACGACCAGGACTTATTGCCTAATTCCACGAACCAGGATTTTGTGCCCAACCCTCGATCAGGTCTTAGGTGCCCAACCCTCGGCCAGGACTTAGTGCCCAATCCATGATCAGGACTTAGTGCCCAATTCTTCGAACCAGGACTTATTGCCTAAGTTAACTAGGACTTTCCTTCACTTTGGTACTATATTTTTTGACTACTCCCTCCTTGTTCAATGTATCACTAATTTAAGCATATTGTTAAACATTGAAACACTTAAATGAGGACATCACTGATGCTTCTTGCACCAACAATCTCCGCCTTTTGATATTTGACAATATCTTAAGTTAGATTGGATTAAAGGGATAAGTTATAAACCTTGGGATAAAATGAAAAAAAATGATCTAAGTTTTGAAAACACATTTTGATCTTTTGGGGAAAAATCTCTAACATCAACTCTCTTTCCTTTGGGAGAAAAGAAAAAATTTTTAACTTAAGCTCACTCTCCCCTTTTTGAAAAAATATTTTGATTTCATTTTGATCCTTTGGGAAGAAGAAAAAATTTCTAACATAAGCTCACTCTCCCCCTTTGTCATACATCAAAAAAATGACAAAAACACTTGCACCAACAATGAAACAAAATTTTCCTTTTGAAAGTACTTAGTATAAATCTTTGAAAGCATAGCAAAGAGCTCGTTAAAAAAACAATTGCACCAACAGAAATTTAATTTTACTTAAATTGCACCAAAAAATTACACTTTGACAAGTATTGTGCATACTTAAAAAGACTTTGTTCTTAGAAAAATTTATGCATTTCGAAAAAAATTTAGTTACAAAGATTTTGTGCGCTAAAAAAATTTTTACTTAGAAAGATTTTGTGTACTTGAAAACATATATATTTTTTTAGAAAAAATTTTGTACTTAGAAAATTTTCAACTTAAAAAAAATGCACTCATAAAAGATTATGCACTTAAAACAAAGTATGCACTTTGGAATTTTTGCATTAAACAAAATTTGTACTTTGGAAAATATTATGTAGAGAAATATTATGAACTTTTTGAAAAAATATAAGTACTTTTAAAAAAATATTATGAACTTTTTGAAAAAATATAAGTACTTTTGAAAAAATATTATGAACTTTTTGAAGAATATAAGTACTTCTGAAAAATATTATGAACTTTTTGAAGAATATAAGTACTTTTGAAAAATATTATGCACTTTTTGAAAAAATCTAAGTACTTTTTGAAAAGTATTATGCACTTTTTGAAAAAATCTAAGTACTTTTGAAAAGTATTATGCACTTTTCGAAAAAATCTAAGTATTTTTGAAAAGTGTTATGGACTTTTTGAAAAATACAAGTACTTTTGAAACATAATATTTTACTTGACTTGGTTTCTTTTCCAGTCTGACACAATCCTAGGAAACCTTGTTAACTACAAGGATGTTTCCTTAAGTGTCCTGGAAATTCTCTAAATTCAAGTAAGTATTATTTCCAAAAGTATTCCAAAAATATTTTATAAGCAAAAATTTTTTTTGAAAGTGATAGTAAAAAAAATGGTAGTATTTTGAAAGAAAAATTACTTATATTTTCAAAAGGATTTTGAAAAACAGTGTATGAAAACATATTATTTTGAAATGTTCATTAATTCCTTTTAATTTGACCTCCCCCTAAACTTGACATAGTCCTTGGAAGCTTATTGACTTTAAGTACTCTTCCTCTGAATCTTTAGGGTTTGGTTCAGACCAAAAGCATTATCTAATAATTTCAAAACTAATTGTTAGAAATAATTTCTTCAAAAAATACTTGTCAGAAAGTTTTCTTTTGACTTATACTCCCCCTAAATTTGATACATCCTAGGAGTCCTTATAGATCATGAAGAAGATTTTCTCTATGTCTTTGGGGTTTATTAAAAATCAAAACAACAGTTTTGAATGACATGTTGAATATGGTAATTTTCATGGAGATGATTTTCGAAAACATAATTTTTAAAGCACCGTTTTCGAAAAACATTTTGAAATGATCATAATTTTTCAAAGAAATAGTAATATAATAAAGTTTTTGAACCAATTTTTGAAAACCTTATTTTGAGATGATAATATATTTTTGAAGCATAAGGTTTTTGAAAAAAAATCAACAAAAACTTTTGAAAGAATAACAACTCTCCCTGTACCCGACACCGTTTGACTTTATCTAAGTGTCTTAAGGGACTTTAGTGTTGACCTAAAAGGCTTGTGTCTAATTGTATAGGTCAAACAAATTTTTGAAAAGATATAATTTTGAAAACGTATAATATATAAGCACTCGGACAAACATGAAATCCATAAAAACATTATTATGTTAAAAAAATATTTTAAAAATAAATTTTTATGAAAATATCCTAAGATTTTTGGAAAACATTTTTGAAAAGTATTTTTCAATTTATTAGTCCTTAACATCTCACCCATTTTAGATGTCTCAGTACAAGCAAGCATGGTTGCCTTATGGGTGTCTTATGAGATGCTTGAATAATTTTTCTTTGAATTTAAATCTAAGACTTAATTAAAATTCGTGTTAGATTCAAATTTATCAAATAGTAAATTAAATTTGAGTTTCGATAATTGGCTTCCAGGTCTTGACGAGGCATAGAGACCTTCTTTGGCCATAGCCTTATTGGAGCAACAACCCTTTCCTTGACAAAGTCTTTTATCGAAAGTTCATTTTGAAATTACTTTTTGAAAAATTTTGGTCTAACTAGTTTAGGTTTTTGATCGGTAGCTTCAGCTAGTTCCACCAGACTAAATAGACCAAGTAGGATACACCTTACCTTACTTGACCTTATTAGAAGGGCTTCCCTATTTTTACTATCATCTCACCTCCATCTAATACTATGTTGTTCAAGTTTCAATTAGTTTTTTTCCTATAACCATTCTAAATCATGCATAAATTTAAATAAGAATGCCATTAAAAAACAAATGTATGAGCATGACAGTTATGCATGAGTCAAACAATTCAAATCATTTTACTTAAGTTTCTAATGATGTATCAAATTTTAAATTTGATACATGTCGTGTGAACCCGCGAATATGCCAACCCACTTTGACATATTTAATATTATTAAATTGATTGTTGCAGTTTGGGTAAGATTTTATTTAATTTGAGTTTAAGTTATTTAAAAATTAATTGGATTTAAGTTAAATGACATTAAATTAATTAAGAATTAATTAAAGTTGAATTAATTAAGAATTAATTGATGTTGAAGTTGAATTAATCAAGAATTAATTAAAGTTAAATTGATTAAGGATTAATTAAAGTTAAATTGATGAAGAATTAATTAAAGTTAAATTAATCAAGAATTTATTAAGGTTATATTGATTAAGGATTAATTAAGGTTAAATTGATTAAGGATTAATTAAGGTCAAATTGATTAAGGATTAATTAAAGTTAAATTGATTAAGGATTAATTATATTTAAATTGATTAATGATTAATTAAGGTTAAATTAATTAAGGATTAATTATATTTAAATTGATTAATGATTAATTAAGGTTAAATTATTTAAGGATTAATTAATATTAAATTATTTAAGGATTAATTAATATTAAATTATTTAAGGATTAATTAATATTAAATTAATTAGGATTAATTAAAGTAAAACAATTAATTAAGATTTATTTAAGGTTGAAATAATTAAGGTAAAAATTGTTAAGATTTAATTTGATTTAGGTTTCAAAATTTTTGGGTTAATTAATAGTTGTGGGTTTAGCTCCATCATTGTCATTATTTCAAAAATAGCTGACTTATCTAATATTTCTTCTTTATTTAATTTTTTAAGTTTTTCTAACAATTCTGATTTGTTTGAATTTTTGTAAATTTTATTAACTGTAACCTTGATTCTAGAAAATTCACTTTCCTCCTCATCCTCATCATCAAAGTTATATCGTTTATATTTTCATAATAAGTGAAGTAGTTTTCTAGGTTACTAGTTAATGTTTTATAATTCTCTTCAAGATTATCCAAGAAATTAATAATTAAATTATTATCTAAAAATATTTCATCTCCACTATCCTTAGAAATATCAAAGTTAATTTCATCCTTATCCTCAGAAATATTTTCAGAAAAATCATCCTTATCCTCAGAAATATGTTCAATAATTTCAGAATTATTTTAAAGATTATCCTCAAAATTTTCAGACTTTCCAGATTTAATATTATCAAAATTTTCAAAATTAATATTATCAAAATTTATTTTAGAAATTAAGGATTAAAAAGTTAATTTTTGATATTTTAACATTATCTACATTTTGTAATTGGTCATGTAAATTTTTGATTTGACTATTCATAAAGTTTAATTTTTTAAAAAAATTATCTAAGTTATCTACATAAGATAGTGCAGGAATTTGAAAATCTTTTCGAACGTAAATTTTTCGTACCTTTGTCGGACACTGATTCTTGTAGTGTCTATATTTTTCGCATTTGAAGCATTTGATGTAACTTTTGTCCCGCCGGACACTGGTACTTCCTTTATCGCCGGTGGTGTAGACAGAGTCTTACGAGTAGGACACTGATTTTTATAGTGTCCTCTCTCCTTGCACTTGAAACACGTAATATGAAATTTAAAAATTGACATTCTTAAAAAAATATACCCGATTCACTCCTGGGGCTCCCCCTCAACCTCTGGCATCTTTGCTCCATCGGCTGTTAGTCCGGTGAAGAGCTACCAGGTTCTGATACCACTTGTGGGGACCGGTGTCGTCGATAGAGGGGGGTGAATATCGACTTGAAAAAAGAACTTTCGGAAACTTGTCGTAAACTTACAATCGTTCGTTCTAGACACAGAGTTAGTAGCACAGCGGAAAAATAGACAGAACGAAAAATAACTCAACAGATTGCACATGGGATTTTTTACTTGGTTCCCAACCCCCCAGGGTCAGTACGTCCAAGCCTAAGCACGGGAAACACCCGTCCACTAATGGTCTCCTTTCCGGACTTTCCAGAGGTGAAGAAACCTGTCTTACAGTGCAAGATTTACAATCACAAATATTTAACAAATGAAATGCAGAAATTAAATCAAACCAAATAAAAGAGTCGAAGACTTGGCAGATCTGGAACTCCGAAGTGTCGCGCACTTCCTCCCGGAGCTTCCTTAGTCGCAGAACTTCGTCGTTAGTGCGTTTCTTCCGTTCAGAATGCTTAGAATGATCTTGGAATGGTTGTAGTGAGTTGAGGGGTCGAAGCCCCTTTTATAGGCCTTTTACTGGATGCCTGTGTTGAAGGAAGCACCTCAATTGCCTTGGTC
Source organism: Boesenbergia rotunda (assembly GCA_024364735.1). NCBI lineage: Eukaryota > Viridiplantae > Streptophyta > Magnoliopsida > Zingiberales > Zingiberaceae > Boesenbergia > Boesenbergia rotunda. The sequence goes on along the minus strand of JAGFNQ010007826.1, from coordinate 196,954 downwards.
AAACTCCATCCTTGCACCGAACTCGCAATAGGGATAACCATTCCCTTCCCAGGCGCTTGACCCATACAGGGCGCCTGGGAGCTCTCAGGCGCCTGCCATCCAGGGCGCCTGAGAGCAAGCTGCTTCAAGTGAGGCGCCTGCCTCTCTTGGGTGCCTGTGTTCACACAGGCGCCTAGGAGCTTGTTTCCCAGTCACCTCTTGTGTTTGTTTACCTGCTTTGTCTTCAATTTTAGGTACCTACAAGATACATAAATACAAGACAAACACATATATAACCTTAGCCTTAACGAATTGGTTCTGACTTCGGATTTCCCACGAAACCCTAGGTCGAACCGACGCCTATGTTCCCATCCCGGGGAACACGCCTTTCACCTACTCCTCTCAGGAGACGGTTGCCACCCAGCTCATCCGGTTGGACTTTTGCCCAGCTTTACTCACCAGAACTTTTGCCCAATCTTACGACCAGGACTTCGTGCCCAATCCATGACCAGGACTTATTGCCCAATTCCACGAACCAGGACTTCGATGTCCAACCCTCGGTCAGGACTTATTGCCCAATTCCACAAACCAAGACTTCATGCCCAACCCTCGGTTAGGTCTTAGGTGCCCAACCCTCGGCCAGGACTTAGTGCTCAATCCATGATCAGGACTTAGTGCCCAATTCTTCAAACCAGGACTTATTGCCTAGGTTAACTAGGACTTTCCTTCACTTTGGTACTATATTTTTTGACTACTCCCTCCTTGTTCAATGTATCACTAACTTAAGCATATTGTTAAACATTAAAACACTTAGAGGAGGACATCACTGATGCTTCTTGCACCAATAGAAAATCATAAAATTGATGGTTGGGGTATGGCTTGGCGGGTTTCCTAAGCGAACACAGGGTCGTCTATGAGAGACCTCTCCATGTCTACGAATTAAAAATTTAATCTAAATGGAGACCCATCTCTCAAATGACCATCTCGTCGGTGTACTAATTGTTAATTGGTTCGAGTTACAACTTAGCCAATCTTGAAGGTAAGGCCTTGTAACTCGCCTAACCAATTGGCCATGGAAAAGATGATGAGCGGATCACCGATTTTTGTGTTTATTGTCGGGGTCCATGATATGATCAATTATTGACATTAATTAATAAGTAATTAACATAATAATTAATCAAGAACACACATAAAATGATAGAACAAAAGAAGAAGCTAAAGAGAGATATACCTCTTCTTTTACCTCGTAGTCTTTTACCGTATGCCCCTCCCCTCTTGGACGTCGTGTGGGCGACGATCTACCAAGACCTGGAGTCACCAACGGCTGCCAATAACACCATCTTCTACCCTCTTCCACTTGCTAACAAAAACCCTAAGCCCTAGGGTTCTTCCGCCGGCCACCACCTTCACCTCCACTTGCGCCGCCGGCCACACCAAGCCCGAGGATCGTCGGCCACAAGAGAACTGAGGTGAGGATGAATAGGAAGATGAAGAAGTGGAAGAAGAAGAGAGAAAAGTGTTAGTGATATGAGAAAAGTGTCCTAAGACAATCGCCTTATGATTGTAATCATTTATTTTAATAAATGAATATTCACTATTTGAGTATACATGTTTATGTATTTGATTGAGATCTTAAACTCATTTACTGAATGTTCGCAATACAATTCATAGCATGAGAGAATTTGTGATGAATTCAAAACTAGTGATTATCTCTACATATGCAATTGTGAAGTATTGAAATTGTCTCTAGTCGATGAATTGATAAAAACGGACACTATCAATTCTGTTGAGACTAGCATTGGTTATTCTCTAATCAGTTGATTCTCACTGGCTGGTGACATTGGGATGTCCGGAGATAAACATGAATGCTAGTTAAGGGAACTAGTTCATTGGAGTGACTAGCTGTAAAACTTCATATGGTAGTCTACATATAGACATGTTAGTGAAGTTCTTACTGCAGCTTAAGTGCGATGTTCCTTTGACTTGCGGTGTTCAAGTCATCTTGGTCATGGAGACTTATACTTTGACATCTTAAGCAAGCATCTCCAAGGAGGTGTGGACCCAGGATGATTGGGTATAAGCCGAAGTGCCCGAAGATGTTTGAACAGCCTACAAAGGATTCACCACTCCTTGCGAGGAGATGTATACCCAAGGCCTATCGTCAGATTGTTACTTGAAGCCTCTGGCCAGAGCATGACATGTTCAGAGTATGAATCTCTTAGATACATGAGAGTAATTAGAATCCATAGGACGAGGAAACGTTACTTGGGCTATGTGTAACGTAGTCAGCCTAGTGGGGACTGACACACATAGACCATGTCCTGAACCAAGTGGGTATAAGATGGTGAAGGGAATGAGGCACGATTCATTAAAGCTGCTGAAGGGTTTCAGAATTATTTCTGAGGTCAATCGTTGATCTTTCGATTAATTGGGGATCATGATGTACTACTAGGTGCCACTCATGATCATTCTATAATTAGTTAATTATAGACGACCAACATAAATCGAAAGTCTATTTAGTCACACGCACTACGAGTGATCCGAGGGATTTAAAATGAGTTGAAAATTGGATTTTCCGATCAAGAGAGATAAGTCGAATCTGAATTTTTCAGAGACGCATCGGAAGCATAAAATGGCTAAGTCTTTTGAAGACTTATTGGACGAATTAAATGAGTTTAATTCGTATGGTTTAAGCTTGGGTTTGGCCGACCAAAGAGGGTCCCCACCCTCTTTGTTTGGCCGGCCACAACAAAAGGGGAAAACCAAATTTTTGGTTCAAATTATAAAATAAACTGAGCGTGGTTTGTTTTATAAAATTATGGATAAAGAAATTTATATAAAGAGATTTATTTTTCATGGAAATTAAAATGAACCATGGATTGGTTTATTTTATTTTATAAAATCAATAATGGATTGATTTACCATGATAAAGAAATTTATATAAAGAAATTTCTTTCCATAAGAAAAGGGAGACATGGTTGTTTTTATCATAAATTAAATTATGATAAAAACTTGGCATGATGGAATAATTCATAGAAAAATTTATATGATAAATTTCTTATGAAAATTTATTCCATAAAAAAGAGACTTGGCGATTGAGAGGCTACTATATAAAGGAACCAAGGCAAGGCTTGGAGATTAATCTAAGAGATCTAGAAATAAACCCTCTCTCTCTCTCCTTCTCTCCCTCTCTCTCCTCTAGTGCCGCCGGCCCTAAAAGGAGAACCCCTTTTGCCGAGAGCTTCAGCCACCACCAAGCAGCTGCCGAAGAAGAAGAAGAAGCGGGTGCAACTCCTTCCTTCCTCCCGGAATCTTGATTCCGTTCTTCGTTTGGTGGTTAGTCTTCCTATCTCTCTCTTGGTATTCTTGTCGTGCCTTTGGAGAATCTAGTAGTTCTTGTCGGCACGAAACTCGTGGCTTTGCGAAGTCATCCCGAAGATACTCGGCGTGGACGTGAATAGAGGCGGAGCTTCCGAGGGACGCTTACGGTTGGATCTCGTCCCTTTCTTCGAGTTACGCGAGGTAACAAGTAAATTAGTTTACGTTTTTGTAAAATTTTAAATATATGATCATGTCTACACAACATAAGGTTGCATGCTTAGATGTGTGGTTAAATAATTTAAGAAATTATTTATGCTAAACCTTCTGCTGCACGTAATTAATTTTAAAATTACAAACCCGCATCCATGTCAACATGCACCCGGGCCTAATAAAAAGATCTCTTCTCCTTCCCCACAAACCAGTCGAAACCCTAGCTCTCTTCTTCTTCACCATCCCCTTGCTCCCAGCTTGCACATGCCAAAGAGGAAGATGTGAAGAAGAAAACCAGAGAGGTAGAAGAAGAAGAGAAGCTCTCTTCTCCTCCTCACAGTCGGCGCCGCAAATCCCCAAAAAGATCGCCGTCGGCAACCCTTCTCCCCCTTTCTTACTCCTTGTCGAGCACCGAGATGCTCCTCCTAGTCCTGCAGAAACTTCATGCCCAAGAGGAGGATGTGTTGAAGAAAGATGAGAAGAGAACTCCTCCCTTTCCTCCTTCTCTTGCCCGACGCAAGTTTTGCCCTAGGAGAGAGAGTATGGCAGAGGGTTAGGGTTTTAGGTTGTGTTGTTGGATGATCCAATCATTAGCCTTGGTTTCATGGCTCCTATGGGGTATATATAGGGCTACGATAAGGACCATGAGGAGGAGTTGGGTCTTGCCCCGCTAATGGATCCAAATCTGATTCATTAATGAAGATCTATTCCACTAAAGGATCCCCAATGAACTTCCTCACCAACCTCCATATTTTCATATGAGCTCCACCTATTATGAGTACATCCATCTCCCCGTGTTTAAGATATCAAATGCTTGTCAATTAATTTAAATTACTGACCATTTTAATTAATCAACATCTAACTCCTTTACTAGTACCACTCATCCTTACCATCATGTTGGACCATAGTCCACTTTCAAGATTTAACATGATGAACCTTATGAGCTCATCAAGGGGCATCATCATCTTGACCCACCAGGATACGGATTTCGTCTATAATCAACGGCACACTATGGCAATAATATTATTTCCCAACTTACCGGGTCTATCGATTTAGCAGAATAAATCTCGCCCATTGGTAAATCAAAGAAACAATAATTAAGTACATGCGCCCGTTATTATTTCGGGATTCAGAGCATGTACTCTATAATATAAAACCGAGGTCAGATCCAATTATAAAGTCAGTATAAATTAGATCACCTCTATTTTGGTCCTACTCAATACACACAAAGTGCACTAGTGTAATTCTATGGTTAAGACAAACCACACCTAATTACACTACAACCATCCCGATGGTTTATCCAATTCCATCTCGGTTGTGAGTCTCTTCTTATACTTTGTAAGAGACTGATAACATGATCTTCTGTGTGACACCACACACCATATTATCTACAATGCAAAATATCAGACATTTTGTGCACATACTAATATAAACATGCAACATGTGATTTTGTGATTTTTCTTTCAAAATGTAAATGTCTATACAAAAGGCAAGACTTTTAGTATACATCCTAACAAAAATATCTCGAGGAAAAGATTAAATTTGTTTTATTTAAGACCACTAATGATTCTGCTAGTACAAGTCAATGTTACAGGCTCTTCGTCTTCAAGGGAAGGAGCACCACCTCTTAGAGCGGCCGTCGGACAAAGCACTATGTCGGTAAGGAAGGAATGGTGTCCCCGATCCCATAATGAAAAATATAGAATTCTGGCAAAAGCCCAGAATAAGGAGGGGTTAGATGCATATGTCACACCATGGTCAAGGTTTTATAATTGAGCCAAGTGCAAGGGTCGAGCTCGAGACCATAAGCAAGCATTTCTTATGAGGCAACCCAAGGGCAAAGCGCATCTTATGTGTAATCTTAATCAGTCATTTATGGATTGAAGCAAGCTTCGAGATCTTGAAACATCTGGTTTGATGAGGTAATCCAATCTTATAAATTTATTCAAAGTCCGGATGAGTCTTGTGTATACAAAAGATGTGACAGAAACGTAGTGGTATTTCTTGTACTATACGTAGATGACATTTTGCTCATTGGCAATAATATCAAAGTGTTGCCATGCGTAAGGGTATGATTGTCCAAATAGTTTGATATGAAGGACTTGGGAGAAGCTGGACACATCCTTGGGATCAAGGTTATAAGAGATCGCAAGAAAATGATGTTGTGCTTATCTCAAGCTTCATACATAAATACTGTCCTAGCTCGTTTTAGCATGCAAAACTCCAAGAAAGGTTTTCTACCTTTTCAGTGTTGTTGTTGTTGGATCGGAGAAAATCGATAGAGGGGGGGGGGGTGAATATCGATCGAAGAATTTCGGATTAAAAGTTAGAGCGATTGTGCAGCGAAAAATACAAAATCAATGCTAACAAGTTTCATTTACTTGGTTCGGAGCCTAGATCGACTCCTACTCCAAGGCCCACGGTCCTTGACCGTTTACTTTGGGCAATTCTATAATTTGCACAAATAAGTACAATAATAGAATATGGAATTGAGTATAGTACTTTAACAAAATTTATACTGACGATGGGAAAGTAACGAAATCTGAGCCACGGGTCATCGTTGGCACTTGAGATGTGAGCACGGGGCTTTTTGGAGCAGAGCGCTTGGAGAAAACAATTGGAAGAAGTTGTTCTGAAGCCTTGGGGGTGAACCCCCTTATATAGCAGCCATAGGGGCGCCTATGTCGATGGGGGCGCCTGACACGTGGCCTCTCCTGCGCGAACTCCAATCCGCAGGCTTGGTCAGCGCTTATCCCCTTCACTGGGGCGCCTGGGCTGATGGGGGCGCCTGTGTTAACATAGGCGCCTGTGTTAACATAGGCGCCTGAGCTGACTTGGTCCAGAGGCTTCGTGGCAGTTTGCTTCGATGTTTTATTTTTGGCCTTGAACTAGGGCGCCCGTATCTATACGGGCGCCTAGCCCAATGAGGAGCCTCACTCCATTGAGACGCCTGAGCTACAGAAACCCGTTCCTTCGTTCCCTACAACCAAGGTTAATTCCAAAACACACAAAGCAAGACTGTTAGAGATTATTTATAGCCTTAGCTATCTTGGTTCTGACTATGGGTCTCCTAAATGGAACCCTAGGTCAAACCGACGCATACTGTTCCCTTGCACGGGGGAACACATCCTCACCTAATCCTCTCAGGAGAGTTTACCTTTTGCCAACCGGCTCCTCTGGTTGAACTTTTGCTCAATTCTCTCGATCAAGTCTTCATGCCCAGTCCGCGACCAGGACTTCTTGCCCAACTTCCGATCAGGTCTTCGGTGCCCAGCCCTTTGCCAGGTCTTCTTGCCCAGTCCTCGACCAGGACTTCTTTGCCCAACTTCCAGTCAGGTCTTCTTGCCCAGTCCTTGACCAGGACTTCTTGCCCAGCCCTTTGCCAGGACTTCTTGCCTAGTGTTCCTAGGACTTTCCTGCACAATTAGTAAGTTTGTTAGATCACAATAACACCTTAACTTCTGAACCCTTTGCCATTATCAAAACCCAGGCTTGATTTAGGTGCTTCCGGCACCTACAATCTCCCCCTTTTTGATTTATGACAACACGGTTCATAAAGTTAAGTTAAAAAATAGATAACAAGCAAAGAATTAAAAAATCATTCAGTTTTCTCCCCCTGAAACGAATATTCTCCCCCTAAGTTTTTCAAATATATGTTGGTTTTATAAACATTCTAAGTGCTTTACATTTTGACTAAGTGCTGAGGGTTTTTACACTTAGATAAAAGTTTTTGCACTTTAGACAAATTTTCCAAAAAGGATTTCTATACTTAGAAAAATTTTTCACACAGTTTTTCCATACATAGAAAAATTTTCAAACTGTTTTTTCATACTAAGAAAAATTTTCAAACCATTTTTCCATACTTAGAAAAATTTTCAAACAATGTTTCCATACTTAGAAACTTTTTCAAACAGTTTTTCCATACTTAGAAAAATTTTCAAACAGTTTTTTCATACTTAGAAAAATTTTTAAACAATTTTTTCATACTTAGAAAATTTTCAAACAGTTTTTTTCATATTAGAAAAATTTTCAAATAGTTTTTTTCATACTTAGAAAAATTTTCAAATAGTTTTTTTCATACTTAGAAAAATTTTCAAACCGTTTTTCCATACTTAGAAAAAATTTTCAAACAGTTTTTTTATACTTAGAAAAATTTTCAAACCATTTTTCCATACTTAAAAAATTTTCAAACAGTTTTTCCATACTTAGAAAAAAAAATTTCAAACAGTTTTCCATACATAGAAAAATTTTTGCACACTTAGAAATTTTTTTTTTTGCACACTTAGAAAATTTCCAAAATGTTTTTCACACTTAGAAAAAAAAAATTTTCACACTTAGAAAATTTCCAAAATGTTTTTCATGTTTTTCATGCCAAAAAAATTTTCTTGAAAGCACTTTGTGCAAAAAAACTTAGAGAACCAGATTTTCACTCAGAGCTATTTAACTACTTAGGTACTTAGAAAATTTTGAGGTGCTTTAGAAAATACTTAGTTTTGAATTGCTTAGATTTGAAAAATATTTTACGCACTCTAGTTATTTACTTTACTTTTTGAAAAAGAGATAAAATTTTGAAAAATAAAAATTTTGAAAAAAAATTCTCCTTTCCTTTCTCTCCCCCTTTGCCATATATCAAAAAAATTGATAGTAAATACAGCAGGTAAATTAGAGCTAGTAAAAAAAATAAAGGTTTGTATTGAACCAACTCTAATAAGTTTAAGCATAAACCCAAACAAAATTAAACCGATCTTGTTTGGATCCTGTCTAACCTAGTTAGCTACTTACTAAATGTCATAAACAGTAGCTTTCGCTAGGGTTTGTCATGTTAAGTGATCTAATCAAGTTAGATTTTCTAAGCTTGACACTTAACTTGATTGTTGTTCAACTTGTATTCATTGCCCCAATTACTGCAGATGCACTGACTTAAAGCATCTTGAATCAAGGCCTAGACCTAAGCATCTCAACCTAGTCTAGGTTATCAATCAAAAGTACCCTAAGGTGCTTATGAGATGCTGGCTTCTAGATCTATAGGTGCATACAGTTCTATAGTTAGGGTCTAAGCTAAGTCCATTTGCTAAAAGCCCTAGTTTTGAAGGGGGTAAATTTTTGAAACAAAACTAAGTCGGAAAATCATTTTATATTTCAAAAAACTTGATAAAAAAATGATTTTTCACAATAGATTAATTAGAAAACAATTTTTTAAAAAATATAGAGCAGTCCTATTCTACTAAGCATAACCCTAACTGCCTTCTTAGTGAGCTAAACTCAGACTCAGATAAGGGTTTGTTAAAGATATCAGCTAAGTTAAACTTTGAGCCCACATGCTTAAGGACTATTTCACCCCTGGCTACATGGTCCCTTACAAAATGATGTTTAACTTCTATATGTTTTGTTCTGGAGTGTTGAATTGGGTTCTTAGTTAGATTGATTTAGCTTATGTTATCAATATAGACTTGGGTTTGGGTGTAGTCAAGCTGAAAGTCCTTAAGAGTGTGCATCATCCATAAGAGTTGTGCCACACACTCTCCTAAGGTAACATATTCTGCTTCGGTTGTAGATAGGGCTACGCAATGTTGCTTCCTACTGCACCAGCTGACTAGACTATGTCCTAAAAGTTGGCAGCTTCCACTTGTGCTTTTTCTATCTAACTTGCACCCAGCATAGTCAGAGTTAGAAAATCCTGACAATTCGAAAGTGGAAGTCCTAGGATATCAAATCCCTACATTTAGGGTACCCTTAATGTACCTAAGTACTCATTTTAGGGCCGTTAAGTGGGATTCCTTAGCACAAGTTTGGTACCTAGCACACATTCCTACAGAGAATAGGATATCAGGTATACTAGCTGTAAGGTAAAGTAGACTTCCAATCATACTTCGGTATAGTTTAAGATCTACAGGCTTACCTTCAGGGTCACTATCAATTTTAACATTTGTGGCCATAGGGGTACTTATGCTTTTAGAGTTATCCATTTTAAATTTCTTTATTAACTCTTTAACATACTTAGATTGGTGAACATAATTACCATTTCTAGTTTGCTTAATTTGCAATCCTAAGAAAAAATTAAGCTTACCTACTAAGCTCATTTCGAATTCATTTTTCATTATTTTTACAAATTCTTTTAGAAAATTTGAGTTGGTGGATCCGAAAATTATATCGTCAACATAAATTTGGGCAATGAAAATATCTTTTTCTAAGATTTTAACAAACAGAGTGGAATCAATTTGTCCTTGGTTAAACTCCTTAGAAATTAGATAGGTTGATAAACGTTCATACCATGCCCTAGGTGCTTGTTTCAACCCATACAGTACTTTTCTAAGTTTAAAGACATACTCAGGTTTTTCTAGGTCTTCAAAACCTGGGGGTTGTCCTACATACACTTTTTCTTTGATAAACCCGTTCAAAAAGGCAGACTTAACGTCCATTTGGTATAGCTTGAACCCTTTATGGGCTGCAAATGCTAGCAACATTCTAATTGACTCAAGTCTGGCTACTGGGGCATAGGTTTCATCATAGTCTAATCCTTCAACTTGACTGAACCCTTTAGCTACTAAGCGGGCTTTATTTCTAATTATTTCCCCTTGGTCATTTAATTTATTCCTAAACACCTACTTAGTATCTATAATAGACATGCCCCCAGGTTTAGGTACTAGTTCCCAGACAATTTCTTTCAAATTGGGCTAACTCCTCCTGCATAGCTATGATCCAATCAGGATCAAGTAGGGCTTCCTTTATAGTCTTAGGCTCAATTTTTGAAATTAGTGCAATCTGACTAAGATTTCTATAGGAAGACCTAGTTCTGACTCCTAAGGTTAGATCACCCATAATTTGATCATAAGGGTGATTGAGTCTGGGTTTCTTGGTTCTTCTAGAACTTGGTTCAGCCTCAGGTCCAGCTAGACGGTTCGGTTTAGTGTTTCGTTCAACTACTTGGGTTGGTTCATTTATTGGTTCAGTTGACGTAGTAGTTGGTTCAAGAGTTAGTTCATTTAGAGGTTCAATTAGTGGTTCAATTGTTTGTTCATTGTTTGTTCATTGTCTTCCTGATCAGTATTTGATTGGTTCAAGTTTTGACTATTAGGTTTTGGTTCAATTTCCTCATCAAAAATTAAGTTAGTAGTTTCTTCAATTTTGTGGGTCTGTTTATTGTAAACCCTATGGGCTCTACTAGTTGTTGAGTATCCTAAGAAGACCCCTGGGGTAGACTTGGATTGAAACTTACCTAAATAGTCCTTAGTGTTCAAAATATGGACTTTGCATCCAAAGACCCTTAGGTAATGTAGGTTAGGCAGTCTATGATAATATAATTCATAAGGTGTTTTATTATGCCTTTTGTTAATTAGTACCCTATTTTGGATATATCAAGCCGTACGTATTGCTTCTGCCCAAAATTAGTTAGCTAGGTTAAATTCATTGAGCATGGTCCTAGCGGCTTCCTGAAGGGTTCTATTTTTCTTTTCTACTATCCCGTTTTGTTGGGGGGTTCTAGGACAGGAAAATTCATGAATATATCAATTTATTTTACTGAATTCCTCAAACCTTTGATTCTCAAACTCTCCCCCGTGATCACTCCTAAGTCTTTTGATTTTGGTATCATTTTGATTTTCAATTATTTTGCATAAGTCAATAAATAGGTTTAGGGTTTCATCTTTATTTTTAGGAACCTAACCCAGGTAAACCTAGAGTAATCATCGTTAATAACTAAGCAGTACCGGTTCCCGCTTAGTGACCTGGCTCCATGTAAATCAAATAGGTCAAGGTGCAGGAGCTCAAGTGTGGTTTGGGTTAGGTCTGATTGAATTGGCTTGTGATTAGACTTAGTTTGTTTGCCTTGGTTACATGAGTTACAAATTGTGTTTTCAAAGTTCTTAATTTTTGGTACCCCTTTAATTAGACCAAGTTGGGTAATTTTAGAAATTAGTCTAACATTAGTGTGACCTAATCTTCTATACCAGAGGTTGGATTCTTCTAATTGAGTCAAGAAGCATTTTGGTACTAAAGGTAGATTAATAGTATAAACATTATTTTTCCTAGTACCCTTAAGCATGACTTCTGAGTCTTGAAGGTTTCTAATCAGGCAGTCAGAGTTGATGAATGTAACTACATAGCCAGTATCATATAGTTGACTTATACTAACCAAATTGAACTTGAAATTTTCAACCAAGAGTACCTTTTTAATCACAAAATCAAATTTGAGTTCAATGTTACCTGACCCAATGACTTTGAGTGTAGCATTGTTGCCAAATGCTACTGAGCCTAAGTTCTTGAACTTGATTTTGGTGAATTTCAATTTGTCTCCAGTTATGTGTTTGGAGCATCCACTATCCAACATCCATTGGTCCAAATCTTTATGTTCCTACACATAAAGTATTTATTGATTTGGATCCAATTAGAGTCAAGGATAGCTTTAAAATTGATTTTCACGGCCTAGTCTGTCTCACCCAGTCTAGTGTTATCAATCACGTTATCCTTATGAGTTTTGTGAGGCAAGTTTTAACAAAAATAAAGATTTTAATTTGAAAAGCATGATTAAAATTTAATTATTTTTTTTCTTTTTATGTTTATTTTGAAAAAATTGTGTTGAATCTAAGATTAATTGAAATTTATGTTAGATTCAAATTTAACAAGTAGTAAAGTGAATTTGATTATCAATAATTGGCTTCCAGGTCTTGGTGAGGCACTAGACCTTCTTTGGTCGTAGCCTTATTGGATCATCAACCCATTCCTTGATAAAGCCTTTTATTGAAAATTCATCTTCAAGTCACTTCTTGAGAAATTTTGGTCTAACTAGTTTGGGTCTTGGATTGGTAGCTTCGGCTAGTTCCACCAGACTAAATAGCCCAAGTAGAGTATACTCGACCTTATTAGTAAGGTTTCCTTAATGTACTATCATCTCACCTCCTCCCAATACTAGGTTTTCAAATTTCAACTAAATCATTTTGTCCTTAAACTAACCAGTCCTAAGTCTAAGCATGATAATTTGCAGAAGAAAATAAACAAGCAAGCATGCAATTAAAAATAATCGTAATAATAAAAAAATTATCTAATTATGAATGTGGTTTTTATACTGGCTCCCCCTGGACTATAGCCTCGATAATGCTTAGGCAAGATATGAATCTTGTCCTTGGGGATCCAATATTGGTTTGGTCCAGCTTGCTTGTTCAAACAGAGCTTGGGGACCCATGCTTGGACTTGGGTTCTAGGTTGGTTCAATACAACATAATAAGAACGTTGCCTAGAATTGGTTCGATACCCTAATCTAGATTGGTATAGAACAGACTTCTGCTTTCCAAGGATCATGTCAAGACCCTTGGAACATGAAGTGAATCGTTCTAAGGCCACTCTGAGCTCTTTGACTTGAGCCTTCAGGGAGGAATTCTCTTCCTCAAGCTTTTGAACTTGAGTTGAGTTTCCTTCTTGAATTGGCTCAGTCAAGGATCTCGAGTTGACTTCCTCTTTTAGGAGCTTTACTTCCTGTCGGAGGGACTCGACCCGGATTTTGGCTTTCGCCAGGTTGCGAGATAAATAAGAAATTAATTTCGAAAGTTCATATTCTGAGTAACCTCTTACCGTTATTTGCCCGTTCTCCAAGATTATGAGCCTTCCGTCGTCTGGTTCTGATTCTGATCCGGTGTCGACGTCTTCCGAAGCGGTTAAGGCGAGAAGATTTGCGTGCGGGACTTCTTCTTTAGAAGAAGAAGAAGATTCATCCCAAGTGGCTTGAAGAGCCTTCTTTCTTCGCGCCTTCTTCGTTTCCTTCAGATTGGGGCACTCTGACTTGTAATGTCTCTTCATATTGCACTTGTAGCAGGTGACATTAGTCTTGCTCTTTGAAGTTGTTGAAGGTTCAGTTGGATCTTCCTTTCTACGACTTGCTTTCTTTTTGTTTGTTTGGTGCTTCAGCTCCTTGTAGTAGTCCCGTGCTAGCCGAACCAACTTGGGTCGATCCCCTTCACTATCTTCTGAATCCGAGTCTTGAGTCAGACTCGGTTGCTGGTAGAAGCTTCTTCTTGGGGACTTTTCCTTGAGGTTTTCCTGCAATGAAAGCAATACTTTTCTCAACCAAAGTGGAGTTAGTCTGTTCATGCAGTTCTAATTCAGAGAAAAGTTCATCTAATTTAATTTTAGAGAGATCCCTGGAAACCTTGTAAGCATCTACCATGGATGCCCACAGTGTGTTTCTTGGGAACGCGTTTAGAGTATACCTGAATAGGTCATGGTTTTCGACCTTGTGACCTATCGTATGCAGCCCATTCATCAACTCCTGAATTCTGGCGTGGAGCTATGTTGCTGATTCTCCTTCATTCATCTTGATCATGTAGAGTCTGTTCAGCAACAGATCTCTTTTGCTGATCCTGGTGTCGGAGGCGCCTTCGTGCAGCTCGATCAGCTTGTTCCAATGCTCTTTGGCACTGTTGAAGGGTCCCACCCAGTTCAGTTCGTCCTTGGTCAAACCGCATTGCAAAGTCTGGGTTGCCTTTGCATCAGCCTCGATCATCTTCTTTAGCGTGTCGTCCCCTTCAGTATAGTGTTGCGCCACTCCTGCGTTCTTGGGAATCTCCAGCCCAGATTGGATGATTATCTACATGTCCACCTAAGTTTTCAAGTGGACTTCTATCCTACTTTTCCAGTAGGAGAAATCTTCTCGGAGAAATCTTCTCCACTGAAAAGAGGAGGTATGGCTGTGCTGAGTCCCTCTTGCATGACCATTTAAATTTGTAACTGAAAGATTAAAACAAAAAAAACTTATTCCAAGATTGAGTCTTGGATTAGTAGTGCGGGAAGAAAATATAATAGCGAAAAAAACCGAGTGGTGTTGCAACAACCTCGATTAATGAGAAAGATTCGAAAAAAAATTAAAAATTTTCATAAATCCGAAAAAAACTTTCAAACTGGTGGTTGTACCAAATTTGAACCACCTACTCTGATACCACTTGTTGGATCGGAGAAAATCGATAGAGGGGGGTGAATATCGATCGAAGAATTTCGGATTAAAAGTTAGAGCGATTGCGCAGCGGAAAAAACTAAATCAATGCTAATAAGTTTCTTTTACTTGGTTCGGAGCCTAGATCGACTCCTACTCCAAGGCCCACGGTCCTTGATCGTTTACTTTGGGCAATTCTATAATTCGCACAAATAAGTACAAGAATAGAATATGGAATTGAGTACAGTACTTTAACAAAATTTATACCGACGACGGGAAGGTAACAAAATATGAGCCGCGGGTCGTCGTTGGCACTTGAGACGTGACCATGGGGCTTTTTTGAGCAGAGCGCTTGGAGAAAACAGTTGGAAGAAGTTATTTTGAAGCCTTGGGGGTGAAACCCCTTATATAGTAGCCATAGGGCCGCCTGTGTCGATGGGGGTGCTTGACATGTGGCCTCTCTTGCGTGAACTCCAATCCGTAGGCTCGGTCAGCGCTTATCCCCTTCACTGGGGCGCCTGGGCTGATGGGGGCGCCTGTGTTAACACAGGCGCCTGAGCTGATTTGGTCAAGAGGCTTCGTGGCAGTTTGCTTCGATGTTTTGTTTTTGGCCTTGAACTGGGGCGCCTGTATCCATACGTGCGCCTAGCCCAGTGAGGCGCCTCACTCCATTGAGGCGCCTGAGCTGCAGAAACCCGTTCCTTCGTTCCCTGCAACCATGGTTAATTCCAAAACACACAAAGCAAGACTGTTAGAGATTATTTACAGCCTTAGCTGTCTTGATTCTGACTTTGGATCTCCTAAATGGAACCCTAGGTCGAACCAACGCCTACTGTTCCCTCCAACGAGGAACGCGTCCTCACCTACTCCTCTCAGGAGAGTTTACCTTTTGCCAACCGGCTCCTCCGGTTGGACTTTTGCCCAATCCTCTCGATCAGGTCATCGTGCCCTGTCCACGACCAGGACTTCTTGCCCAACTTTCGGTCAGTTCTTCAGTGCCCAGCCCTTTGCCAGGTCTTCTTGCCCAGTCCTCGACCAGGACTTCTTTGCCTAACTTCCGGTCAGGTCTTCTTGCCTGGTCCTTGACTAGGACTTCTTGCCCAATCCTTTCCCAGGACTTCTTGCCTAGTGTTCCTAGGACTTTCCTGCACACTTAGTAAGCTTGTTAGATCACAATAACACCTTAACTTCTGAACCCTTTGCCATTATCAAAACCCAGGTTTGACTTAGGTGCTTCCGGCACCCACAGTTGTAATTCTCTTTCACTAGTTGCAGGAGTGAAGAGGTCTTTACCACTGCATCCCAGGCGCTTGAGATGAGTCAAGCACCCGGGAAGCCAGGCTCCTGATAGTTATCAGGCGCCCTAGATGGCTTGTTCCAACGGTTGAGTTTGGATGAGTTGGCAGGTTGCCACGCCAGTAACTCAGGCGCCCATGAGCCATCAGGAGCCTAGGAGTTTTAGGCGCCCAAGAACAGAAGATAGGAGTTTGGACGAGTTTGCGGATAAGGATGTGCCGGATTCGCAACACGTGTCGAGCGCCCTATAAGCCACAGGCGCCCGAGAACCCTATATAAAAGGGGCTTCACCCCTTTCTTTCAGGAATCAATTCCATTTAACGAAAAGAAGCCTTCTTGCAACTCAAGCATGCCAACGCTCTTTAGAATTCTTCCGTGCTCGAGTTCTTCCGCGCCACAAACGATTACACGCCGCCCAAGATATTTTGTGATCCTTTTGGTGTTGTCGGTATAGTTTATTCTTTGTTCAAATTCTGTACTGAACTTATAATTTTTGTAATAATCTTTTGACTTATAGAATTGCCCAACGAAAATGGTCAAGAATAGTAGGCCTTGGAGTAGGAGTTGTCAAAGACTCTGAACCAAGTATAAAGAAATGTGTTAGCGTTGTGCTTTTTAATTCTTCCGCTGTGTTCTAATTTTTCCGAAAAATTTTACGTAATCGCTATTCACCCCCCCTTTATCTATTATAATGATCCCACACATAACATCTCACCTATTTCTAAATGACAAAATTGGAAAACCTTATCTGTTTTGTGAGATGAGTTATGTTTTTATCATTAAATTAATGTGATCTAAAATATTGATTGAACCTTGAGTTAGATTCAAGTTTAACAAGTAGTAATTTAAAAATACATTTCAATAATCAATTTCTAGGTCTTAGTGAGTCACGGGGGCCTTCTTGAGTATCGAAACAACGCCTCTTTCCTAGACAAAGCCTTTTAAAGAAATTATATTTTAATTTAATCATTGAGAAACCCTGGTCTAATCGGTCAAGGATGTGGTGAGGTAACTTCGGCTAGTTCCACCGGGCTAAAAAGATCAAATAGGGTATTCCTTACCCTACCTGACTCCTTAGACAGGCTTTCCTAACGTACTATCAGCTCACACCACCCTAATACTAGGTTGTGCAAGTTTCAATCAAGTCTAGTCCTAAGCATGGCAATTTGCTGAAAAATAAATAAACAAGTAATCAATCAATTAAACAGGCATGTAAGAGTTTATCTAATAATATAAATTATCTTTCTATTGGCTCCCCCATGATTAAAGCCTAATACGGTCTATCTAGGCAATGAATTTGATTCTTGGGGATCCAATAGTGGTTTAGTCCTACTTGATTTGTCAAACTTAGTTTGGGGACCCATGCTTGGACTCGGGTGCTAGTACATTTCACAATTGAAAAGTAAAATCTATAACATGAGTTGATTCTATACCCAAGTCTGGATCAGTTAAGAATGATCTTTTGTTTTCCAAGAATCATATCAAGATTCTTGGAATCCAAAGTAACCACTCTAGGGTTACTTTAAGTTCCTTGACTTGAGTTTTCATAGAGAAATTTTCTTCCTCAAGTTGTTGGACTTGAGTAGAGGTTCCTTCCTGAATGGTCTTAGTCAGGAAACTTGAGTTAACCTCCTCCTTAAGGGCTTTTAGCTCCTTTTGGAGGGACTTGACCTAGATGTTGGATTTAGTCAACATACGAGATAGATAGGAGATTAAGTTATAGAGTTCATGTTCAGAGTAGCCGCATACAGTGAGTTGGCCTTTTCTGACAAGGATATCAATCCCTTGCTTTGTTTTGGTTCATCTTCTGATTCATACTCAGACTCAGTCTTGGTACAACGAACTTGTACCGGTAGTGCAAAATGGCTTGGTTGAGTTTGTTCTTCTTCGTTAGACTCTATTGATGACTTGGACCATGTTACTTTCAGGGCCTATAATTGGATCATCCTCTTCATCTTACGTATCTTTTGAATGAGATTAATTATTCTAGTAGTGATTTCATCATTGTCTTCGGAGTTCGATTCATCTTTGGATTCAGGATCGATTCAAGACTTATGCTTCTTATGCTTTGGCTCCTTGGTCTTGAGTTTTCCTATAAGAAAAGCAATACCCTTCTCGGCCAGGGTAGTATTAGACTAGTCGTGGAATTCAAATTCAATAAAATGCTCATCTAATTTAACCTTCGAAGATCCCTTAAAACTTTGTAAGCATCTGCTATAGATGCCCACAACGTATTTCTTGGGAATGCTCTCAAAGTATACCTGATTATGTCCCAATTTTCGACCTGCTGTTCGATCGCGTGAAGTCTATTTTGGAGGTCCTGGATCGGACCGTGTAGTTGACTTGCCGACTCTCCTACTACATTTTAACATTACATAATTTATTTAACATTACATCACACTTACATGCCTTTGTTTCGGAGGTTCCTTCATGCAGCTTGATCAGTTTGTTCCACAAGTCCTTTGCACAGTTGAAGGGTCCAACCCGGTTCAATTCTTCTTTAATGAGGCTGTATTGTAGGGTTTGAGTGGCCTTAGTGTCATCCTAAACTTTATTCCATAGTGTTGTGCCCCAATTCTTGAATCCACGAGTTCTCCGTGCCCATCGAGAGGTAGCTAAAGACCGGTTTGGATGATAATCCATATGCCCACCTAAGTCTTCTGATGGACCACTATTCAGCTATTCCAGTAGCCTAAGTATTCTCCAGAGAAAAGAGGAGGACGAAGGATACCCTAACCTTTTTGTAGGGTCATTCAGGAGAAATCTCGAACACATGAAAAATAGCAAAGAATGTACTAAGACTTTGTCTTAGATTAGTGCAGGAGAAGGAAAAAAATGACTCGAAAGGTGTTGCACCAATTTCAAGGGAAAATAATAAAATAAAATAATACTAATAATGACAAATTTTTTAAAAAATATTAGTTATGACAATTCTAACTTATGGTGAAAAGATAACAATTCAAAATTGAAAAAGCAAAAAAAAAAATCCGAAAACAAAAAATAATGCTCGAAAGGTGGTTTCACCAATTCAAAGCGACCCCACAATAATACCAATTGTAGGATAGTAGAGAGAGATAGAGGGGGGTGAATATCGCGTTCGAAAAACTAATTCAGATTTTAATCGAGTTTATGCAGCGAAAAAGTAAACGCAAGAAAAACAATCGCTAACACTTTTATTTTTACTTGGTTCGGAGTCTGTAATGGCTCACTACGCCAAGACCCACAGTCCTTGACCATTTACATTATGCAATTCTATAAGTTAAGAATGGTTTTACAAGTGTACAATGATAAGTACAAAAGACATAATAAATATACTGACAACTTTAAGTAAAAAGAAGAAGTGGCACGTCGTTGTTGGAGCAACGTTTCGTTGTCTCTGGATTTCTTCGGAGCAACACACGTGTGCACAAGAGCTATAGAAAGTTGATTGTTGAAGTATTTGGTCACAACCCCTTGTAAAGAGGCATACGAGCGCCCAAGTGCCTATAGGGGTGCATGTGTTGCTGCAATCCAACCGCGTCCCAATTTGCTACCTGGTCCAAGCCTTATCCATCTCATGCGCTTGACAACTTCTAGGCGCCTGTGATGCTGATGTGGCAACTCCAACCAGTCTACATCAACTCAGCGATGCCTAGGCTGAGTCACAGGCATGCGAGTGCCCGAGACCTCTCGAGCGCCTGTGTTCCTAGGCGCCTGTGTTCTCGATGTAAAATCGTACATATATAAGAGTTTGAAAATGAAAACAATCTTATGGAAAAAATTTTAAAATAATTTTCTAAAATTTTTGGAAATGTTTACGGGAATAATAGGCGCAAATTAGACTAGTTTCGAATTATTAGAGGAAAATTTTAATTTTTTGAAACTGATATATATATATATATATAAGTTTTTCTCCTCTCCTCCCCCTTATTCTACTCTCCCATGCCCTAAGCCACCGCACCGCCGACAACCCCTCCCCCTTCGCACATGCAAAGAAAAGCTACATGCACCGCCTCTCACCCTAGCCACGCGATTCCTTTCCCTTCTTCCCACTGCAAACTCTAAAGTCACAAGCTCGTCTCTTCCTCGCGGCTCCTCCCCTTCATGGAAATTTCTCACCCTCGCCATGCCACCTTCCACTTGAGCTCCTCCATCTCTTGATCACTTGTTGGCGACATCTCCGATTGCTCGACGCCACAGCCGTCGGAGCATCCTTGATCCAGACCCAATAGTGAGTCGCCGACCCACCTTGCGTCACTCCTTCTTCCCCTTCTCTCTGCCGCCTCTCTCTTCGTCGGAGAAGAAGTCACTCGTCAGAGCTCACAAGGATACATTGCAGGCTATGGTTTTGTCCTTACGATCATGGATCTTGTCGGATCTGAGTAGGGGAGTCCTCGTCGTCTCAACTCAGGTAAGATCTAGTTTTGTTTAGGGTTCTTCATGGATGAATTGATCTAGGATCATTGTTGTTGGTGTAGATGAACGAGTAGCTTGATCCAATGTGTAGTTCTGATGGCATTGCTATGGGAGTTGGTTCTATTTGGGATGGTTTATGTGGGTAGCATATTTATTTTGATCTGGTATTGGTCTACTGTATGGTAGAGAGGGAGATTAGGGTAGATCAGATTAATGATTGATCAATAGCAAGACTTATGGTTGATCAGGGATGAATGGGAGTGTGGAATGTTTTGTGTGTGTGCGTGTGTGTGGATAGTATTGTGGATCGTGTTTTGGTTTGGAATTGTGAGC
The DNA here is from genome assembly GCA_024364735.1 of Boesenbergia rotunda. NCBI lineage: Eukaryota > Viridiplantae > Streptophyta > Magnoliopsida > Zingiberales > Zingiberaceae > Boesenbergia > Boesenbergia rotunda. The sequence goes on along the minus strand of JAGFNQ010007826.1, from coordinate 176,502 downwards.
CACAATTTGGGCTGAGTCCTTGTTAAGGATAGGTTTGGTTATTGTTTGAGTTAGGCTTGTAATTTAGGTAAACCCAATCGAAAAGGGAGAGGATATTAAAATTTAGAGTTAATGTAGAAATTAACTCTAAATTGGTTGATGATGTAGATTATTGAAAAACTATTCAGTAAATTAGATTAAACCTATTGTTTCGTAAATTCCTTACCAAAGTAGGTTATAAGAAGTTAAGGTTAATGGTGATGGAGTCTAATCATTTATTTAAGTATTAATTAATGGATTACATAATTAGGACGATCGTAATTAGGTTTAGAGCTAAGTTTAGCTAGGTATTATTTAATACAGTAACTAAATTTATATTTTGATATAGGATTCTGATTTGATACGAGCACTTGGACGTCAGATTTACTTCGATACATTCTTCATTTAAGGCGGGTACTTCTTCCTTGATTCCAATAGAATCATTTACCTAAAATGCATGATTGTTTTATTATTTGAGTAGGTTATGTTATCTTAAATTTATTTACCTTGTTTTTCCTGCATGATAGTTATTCTTTCTTGACCTTTGAGTAGTATTTTAAACTGTTTAGTTATATAGTCTCATCTCTTAATTTCTGATCTAAAGAGTACCACATGAATGTGTGTACTATAGAACTATCATTTTACCTATCTAGGGTTTGGTTGACATTAGATAAACCTTACCTAATATATTAGTGTATGTTTATTTACTTTGGTATTGATTGTGTCTCGTATCATATTGATTACATAATTTTGGCTTGATTCAGGTTGTGCATATTAGTGACATGCACCATAGTATTATTTGCATGCCGACGACCACTGGCTCCCTTGTGGTTGAGATGGGTCGTCGGCTATATATTCTTGTTGTCACACCCCGTGACCAACGGTGCCGCTGATTCAATATAAAATCGGACAACATCTCCTCTATCCGGCGGACAATTTACATATACCCACAAACAGCCATGCCGTATAATTGGTCTCAAGCCTCAAAGCAGATATATATATAATGTGGAAATAATGACATTGCAATACAAAACATCGTAAAAACTCAGACGAGCTGCCCCCAGGACAGGTGACTAGCAAAATCACATCACAAAGTCCAACAAAGGACTCAAAAATACAATACCGCATGAATAAATCAATCACAAGCCCACAGTATTGAAACGAATTCAAAATATAAACCATACTACAAAAAGAAACAAAACAGGCGAAAGCACCCATCTAAATGGAGTCATGGGGACCCGAGACCAGCACTTGGGCTCCTTCGGCGAGCTATCAACCTGAAGACAAAAGCATAGTGATGGGTGGTGAGTCCAAGTGGACTCTACAGCTATATAGAAAGATATGTATGGTAGAAAAATAGCTAAATAAGCTATACAGAAACAACAGGATACAGTTCCAGCAATAGTATCAGAAATATGCATAACTGAAGTAACAAAGGATTGTACATACCAGAAATCAGTTTATCCTGATCATAAAAAGACTTGTACCATATGAGCAAGTGCAGAGTCATCAAACTACACAAAGGTATATCCTGTATGTGCATGTCAAACAAGTGCAGCAAATAAATGAAGCAAATACAATCAAATATGCACAATGCATCATATGCACATGATGCAATGACATGATCACCCCTTAACACCAATCAAGCCACCGAGACATGCGATAATGTGTCGACCGAGTGGGTAGAGCTGTGACACTGTCCGCACTCTGCCATCACTGCTCCTAAGTGACCGAGTGGACAGGATGCTGGTGGAGCTCTCGCTCCGCCCCATGCATATATGGAGGAGATATCTCTCTTATCTTCTTTGGTCTATGGGAAGAGAAGGGATCCCTGTCTGCTACCACGCTTCGAACCCACTACCCTTGAGCGGTCGAGCGGAGCAGTACAGAGCAAATGCACACACCCAACGGTATCCACTAACCCATGAGTGGTTGTGTGTGCATATCATGTGCCGGAAGACGATAGGTTCAACCACAAGGGAGTTGCTGATCGCCGGCATGCAATAGTGAGGTATGGTGCATGACTCTAACACATGCAACCCCTACCAAGCCATCGACGCATAACTCAACCTAACATGCACAGGTCGTAGACATGTATCATAATCCAATCATCCTATATCCAGTCACACGTGCAAGTATGACTAGGATCAATCAATGCAACCTTACAGTGGTATGCTATTCTACCTCTACATACTCATGCCTATACCAATGCTATACAGAATCAGATAATAAATAAACAAGACTATATAGAAGGGAAATTTAGATTATATCCATGGTCAATCATAAGTATTAAGCAAGATAACAAAACGGTAACAGATAAAGGTAAATATTAGCCTACTGCATAAATATTAAATAGTCAAGTATAAAAGGTAAAGTAGAACCACAGAATATAAGCAAGAAGTACTCACCTCTAATAGTAGAAGTCCATATCAAAGCAAAAAGAACCACCCGCCAATAACCCAATCAAACCCCTATATCAAGGACATATTTAATTAGCTATTACATAGATATCATAACTAGCTAATAAATCCCTAAACCATAATTAGGGTTAACCTAATCATTCCCTTTCCATTTAATTACTTCTAATTAAATGGGAATTAAGATTGGGTTAAGCCCTAGGTCTATTCACCATATCAGAATCATTTAATTAGCCATGCAATTAAATGATTAGTTGCATATCATTTCTTCGTTTCTAGACTAGCTCAATTTCCAACGAAGTCTAAACCCCTTCCAGTTAGTCCAGATTAGACTATACCACATCCATACTCATCACATGAACTCAAGGCAGTCTCAAATGGTCAACAGAACAAGGTTAAATGTCAGCATTTATAACCTAATTCCAATCTCACAGTATAATACTACCAGTTAACACCAAACCATCAAAAACTCCTCACAATGGAAACCAAACGTGATCTAAATCAAACCAGATAGCACAATCCTTCCTATTGGTATAGAACAATTTCCTTTAATTGAGCATTAATCCCTACCATTTCCAGAAGCCAGCTCTAATTAGATCGATCTAGAGCAGGATAACTCAAGAACAGACTCACACAAAACTAAATGGGTGCAATTCTTCAACATCAACTCGGAATCCAACACAAAACAACCAACTCAATCCCTTACCTCAACCCTAGTAGATCCAAGGCAAATCCTTTCCCAACTCCAAATAGAAATGTTCCAAATAACCAAAATCTATATAGGGAGAAGGTAGCAGATTCAAGATCCATTTTCCATCCACAATAGATCAAAACCATAACTAATCCGAGAACTCCTCTTTAGGAAATGGAATAGAAATCGTTACCAAGGTGTCGGCAAGACTTCCCTGCTCAAATCTGGCACAATTAGCTACTAAATCGGTGAGTGTCTTCTTCCCAGCAATCCCCGAATGAACCCTAGATCTGTTCCAAGGGATCGAGAGCTGGGTAGGACCGAAGTGATCCCTAAATAAGAACAGCAATGATATCACCATCAAAGCACTGTATCGAGTCAATCTAAGGAGTCGAGTCAAAATTCGACGGACTCGGGCTTACCTCTATTATGACCAGAGATTGTAGCTATGTTGGCTAACTCCGGTGACAACCCCTCGATGGGTGTATCCTATAGGAAGGCAACAAAACCCATGGCTCACCCCGCGATCTCTCCTCCCAACTTCAGTCGTATGCCCTAGATCCGACGAGAAGACTGGGCGGAATAGATGCACAGGGTTGGAATCATCAGCCCTGGGCTTGCCGGCTTCGCATGGCGGAGGGAGAGCTCGTTGTCGGTAGATCGCTTAGGGGTAAGGGGCAGCGGGCTATGGAGTGGAGGAGAAGAGAAGAAATGAAGGTATTTGAGGGAATGTCACTTTTGCACTTTAATCCAACCATTTTGGATTTTTATAGTTTCACCCCTAGGATTTAAGTTTTCCAACCCATTAACCCCTTGTAACCATTTGTTTTAATACATTTTAGTCCCTAAACTGTGCCCAAGGACTCGGAAACCCTGGAACCCACCCGTAAAATTTTTTGGAGCGAGATAAAAGTGTCAGATTTAACATCCTTCCCGATGAACAAAATTTTGGTCCCCAAATTTCTTTATACACTATAGTAAAAACCACATCATGAGGTATGCAGATATAAAATACTAAACAGTAACTAACTATACATACTTCAAATGAACAAGTAGGGGTAGCGAGCTCGGATGACATTCTCGAGCTCCCAGGTAGCCTCCTCATCCGAGTGATGTTGTTATCCGACTTTAACCAGCCAGATTGTTTTGTTCCGCAACTGACACTCACGGTGACCAAGAATCCGTATAGGAACCTCCTTGTAAGTCGCATTAGGCTGAAGCAGAATCGAGACATGTTTCAGCACTTGTGAAAGGTCTGGTATGTATCTCCTCAGCATAGAAACGTGGAATACATCGTGTACACCAGCAATAGATGGTGGAAGAGCCAAACGATAAGCCACTGCCCCAACTCTCTCCAAGATCTGGAATGGGCCGATGTAACGCGAAGCAAGCTTACCGCAAAGACCGAACCGTTTCACCCCCTTCGTGGGTGAAACTCGCAGAAATACATGATCACCTACAGGGAACTCCAAAGGTCTTCGTCTCCGATCGGAATAGCTCTTTTGACGATCCTGAGTCTGATAGTGCGGACTAACTCTGCCTCATGTTGAGCTCTCTGAGGACCTAACAATTAGAATTCCCCATCCTCCTCCGAGAGGGTGGGTGTCCGACAAGGCCTACCATGCAATGCCTCATACGGTGCCATCTGGATAGCCGCAAGATAGTTGTTGTTGTAGGCGAACTCAACAAGATGAAGATGATCCTCCCAATTGCCTCCGAAATCCATAACACAGGCTCGCAGTAAGTCCTCTAAGTCTGGATGATACACTCTGACTGACCACGGTCTGCGGATGGAAGGCGGTATTAAATGTGAGCTTGTTACCCATGGCCTTCGGCAAACTCTTCCAGAAACGTTAGGTGAAACGTAGATCTCGATATGAGATAATACTCAACAGTATACCGTGCAATTTGATGATCTTTCTGCAATACAACTCTGCCAATCTGTCCTAGGAATCGGTCCTCTGAATAGCAAGAAAGTGCGTGGATTTGGTCAATCAAACAACGATCACCCAAATCGCGTCAAGGCCTCGTCTAGTCCTAGGCAGTCCCACCACAAAATCCATAGTGATGTGCTCCCACTTCTACTCAGGAACGGGAATACTCTGACGTAACCCAGCAGGTCTCTGGTGCTCTACCTTAACCTGCTGGCATACTAGGCATCGGGCTATGAAATCAGCGATATCTTGCTTCATTCCGTTCCACCATCTTAAGCACCAGTAAGTCCACGGTGAGTATCACACTATCGAAGTCCAGTGGGCAGGTTCTGACCTCCTGAGTGATTACTAATGACTCACTAGATGGTAAGGATAAAGATAGGTGTTGACTCCTAATTGTAGGTATCCTACCAATCCTAGCCATGAATACCCGTGAAATAAAAGAATATGAGCTACCAGTATCTACTAGTAAGTCTGCAGAAACTGAATTAGAGAGATAATACTACGGACGACTGATCCGTCAGCCCTCTGAGCCTCCTCTCGGGTAACAGCATAAACTCGTCCGGTCTCTGGCGATGGAGTTAGAGGTGGATATTGCTATGGCTGTGGTGGTGGCAGAGACTGAGATACAGGTGCTCCAACAGAAGATTTAGACTGATATGGTGCAGGCTGATAAATAGGGTAATGCTGAGGCTGTGGCATGTACTGCTGTGGTGGTGCTGAAACAAAATTCTGTGATGCCGCTGGAGTACTGACGTGCTCATATCCGGGCATGCATTTAACGACTGTTGGAGGGGCTGTCTGGGGTGGACGAAAAGAATGCTAAGTCTTCCGTCCTCCTCTCTGAGGTTCTGTCTGCGCTGTATGTCCACTCTGACCCGTAGTTCCAGTCCTCTCATTCTGTGCCTCCAGCGTACAGTCTCAGCTCATGTGTTCCGGGAGCTTACAGTAGAAACACACTGCATGCCCTACAGTAAATCTGTCCTGGAATGCTCGCCGGACCCACATAGGGTACACTGGAAACTACTTCTGGTCTTCTTTTGATGCTGCTGAGAAGATCGTGAGGAACCTCCTGAATAATGATTAGACTTCTGCGGCCTGCCAGATGCCCCAGAAGTGCTCTGAGCTGACTATCCCTGACTGCCACGCTTCTGTCCAGTGGTCTGCTGTGGCTGAGTCTGGGTTGAACTCTGAGTTGACTCCTTTCCCTTCTTCTTATCTCCGTTTACCTGCAATTGTGCCATCTCTATCAAAAGGGCTTTCTCTAAAGCCTCACGGTACGATGCAGTACTGTATCCAGTGATCCGAAGTTTGATGTCTTAGGATGTATACTAAAAGCCTAGCTTTTGTATGAACATCTATATTTTGGAATAAGAATCACATGGTCATTGTTTGCATTTTATATTTTTTATATATGCTATTGTCTTTTACTTTATATTGTAGATAACATGGTGTGTGGTGTCACACAGAAAATCATGTTATCAGTCCCTTGTGAAGTATAAGTAGTGGCTCATAACCGAGATAGATTTGGACAAACCATCGGAATGGTTCTAGTGTAATTTGGTATTAGTCTATCTTGACTATACAATTATACTAGTACACTTTGTGTGTATTGAGCAGGACCGATTAGAAGTGATTCGATTTATACTGACTATATAATCGAATCAGACCTCAGATATTATGATGTACATGCTCTTAATCCCAATATAATAACGGACACATGTACTTAATATATATTTCTTTAATTTACTAGTAGGCGAGATTTATTTATTAAATCAATAGGCCTGGTAAATTGGGAAATAATATTATTTATATGGTGTGCTGTTGATTATAGAAGGAAATCGTGTCCTAATGCGTTAGGATGATGATGTCCCCTTGAGGAGTTCATAAAGTTCATCATGTAAATCCTGTAGGTGGACTTGGTCCAACATGATAATAAGGTTGAGTGGTACTGCTCATGGAGTTAGATATTAATTAATTAAATTATCAGTAATTTAATTAATTAATGGACATACGAGATCTTAAACACGTGGATATTATATACACATAACATGGTGGAGCCCATATTTATTTATGGGGTAGGTGCGATAGTTCAATGATAACTCATTAGTGGAGCGGATTATCATTAATGGATCGGGCTTAGGATCCATTAGGAGACCAAAACCAACTCCTCCTCATGGTCCCTATTGTAGCCTATATATACCTCATGAGTCATAAGACCAAGATAATAGAATTAACCCTAAGGCTTCTCTCCTCCCTCCCTCTCTCCTTTCTCTCTCCTAGGGTTATGGCGTTGTAACCTTCACAAGGGAAGTGGCCGACGACAACAAGGAAGCAAGGGGGTGAGAGGATTGGTTTTCTTCTTCACCTCCATCTCTTCTTTCTTCACCTTCTTAGTGTGCGCAAGCTTGAAGAGGAGGAGGAGTTGCCCGGCGCCAACAAGGAGGAAGAAAAGGGAGGTGGCCGACGGCTAGGGTTTGATACAAGGAGAGAGTTCTTTCTCTCTTCTTCCTCTTCCTCTTCTTCTCTTCTCCCTGCTTGGGCGTGCAGCTAGGGCAAGCAAAGGAGAAGCTCTCTTCTTCTCCTTTGGCCGGCGGCAACAAGAAGAGGAGGGAGTGGTGGTCGGCGGCGCAAGGAGATTTTCTCCTTTGATGGTCGGCGCAAGCAAAAGGAAAAAAGAGTAGGCCTTTGGTGACTTCGTTTCTTGGAAGATCATCGCCCACACAACATCCAAGAAGAGGATAGGAATATAGTAGAAGACCAAGAGGTAAACAAGAGGTATAAATCTTGTTTATGTTTCATTCTTGTTCAAGTTTATTATATGATTCTTATTTGTCATGGACCCCGAAGATAAACACAAAAATCGGTGATCTAATTTGTCATCTTTTCCGTGGCTAATCGATGAAGGAGTTTGAATTGCTTGAACAACAAGTTTGTTCAAGAGATCACTCAATCGATTAGTACGATGATGAAAACGGTCGTTCGGAAAGGTTCATTCCATTCAGATTGTTTCTAATTAATAGAAATTTTTAATCCGGGGACATGAAGAGAATCCCATCCGAATGGCAAGAAACCAACAATTGGTATCAGAGCCATGATTTTCGATTTTGTGTGTTTTGGATTCAGTTACTTTCATGCATTTTTCATATATAATTTTATGTCGGATAATAGTAGGATGTGCGTAGGCTAACTCTTTGGTTGCAGGCATAAGATCCGACTATTATGGCTATGTGATTGTGTGTGTATGATTGTAATAATTTATTTGAATCCTCGGGGTTGACAAGACTATCAATATTTAATTTTTGTAATTAAATACGGCATTGTTAGCCGCTTGTTTTAATTTACTTTGGATCTAGATTTGTTGTACACTCCTTCGTGGAGTATAGGATCGATGGATGTAAATTAAAATAATTTTTCATTTTGGCTCGGGGCTTCTTCTTGCTTGCGCATGGTGAAAGAAGATGGAGACGAGGTGCCGACACAACTGGAGACGTATTGGAGAACAAATGCCATAATAGTTGGAAAATTAATTTTTCATATTTATTGCTTATTGTTTGATATGCTTGTTGTGTGTGCTTGGAAAATTTCTCAATTTTAAATTACTAAGTGGGAGAGGGAATCTTTGAGTCCTGTGACCAACATTACTAATTTGATAAGTGATGCGAACAAACTTGCGCGTTGGCTTTGAGTGCCTTCCTCCACATTGGATGAGTTTGTTTCGTGGATCACTAGATCAAATATGATTATAGGAAATTATTTAGGAGTGTGTGATCTTCCCCATCGGAAGGGATATAATCCTAGATAATTGCACTAGTATCGTTTAATGATGTACACTTAGATGCAAATAATAGTATCCTCCCCATCGGAGTCACTGCTATTATTTGTATGGCCGAAGATAAATCAACTATTAATTTTATTTGTCAAAAAGTAATGTTGATAAGATAATAAAATTAATGGGTAAAATCTCCTCTTACAAATGTTGAATTTGTATACGTCCACATTATCGTGGTATATAAAATTCACGGTGTTTTTAGGTGTTGGTGATTTTAAAATTTTATTATTTGAGGAATCAATTTGATTTTAAAATTTAAAGTTTTGACCATTGTGATTCTCAAGATTTTTCAAAATGGCTTTCAACCCACTTGTCACAATGGAAACCAATCGTGATCTAAATCAAACCAGATAGCACAATCCTTCCTATTGGTATAGAGCAATTTCCTTTAATTAAGCATTAATCCCTACCGTTTCCATAAGCCAGTTCTAATTAGATCGATCTAGAGCAGGATAACTCAAGAACGAACTCACACAAAACTAAATGGGTGTAATTCTCCAACATCAACTCAGAATTCAACACAAAACAACCAACTCAATCCCTTACCTCAAACCCCAGCAGATCCAAGGCAAATCCTTTCCCATCTCCAAACAGAAATGTTCCAAACAACCAAAATCTATACAGGGAGAAGGTAGCAGATTCAAGATCCATTTTCCATTCACAACAGATCAAAACCATAATTGATCTGAGAACACCTCTTTAGGAAATGGAATAGAAATCCTTACCAAGGTGTCGGCAAGACTTCCCTGCTCAAATCTGGCACAATTAGCTACCAAATCGATGAGTGTCTTATTCCCAGCAAACCCCTATGAGCCCTAGATATGTTCCAAGGTATCGAGATCCCAATCTCAGCTGGGGAGGATCGGAGTGATCCCTAAATCAGAACAACAATAATATCACTATCAAAGCACCGTATCTAGTCAATCCAAGGAAACGAGTCAAGATTTGACGGACTCGGGCTTACCTCTATTGTGACCGGAGATCGTAGCTGCGTTGGCTATCTCTGGTGATAACCCCTCGATGGGAGTATCCCGTAGGAAGGCAATTGAATCCGCGGCTCACCCCGCGGTCTCTCCTCCCAACTTCAGTCGTAAGCCCTAGATCCGACGAGAAGACTGGGCGGAATATATGCAAAGGGGTGGAATCGTCGGCCCTAGGCTTGCCGGCTTCGCGTGGTGGAGGGAGAGCTCATCGTCGACAGATCACTGAGGGGTAAGGGGCATCGGGCTGTGGAGTGGAGGAGAAGAGAAGAAATAAAGGTATTTGCGGGAATGGTGCTTTTGCACTTTAATCTAACCTTTTTGGACTTTTACAGTTCCACCCCTAGGATTTAAGTTTTCCAACCCATTAATCCATGTATCCATTTATTTTAATACATTTTAGTCCCTAAACTGTACCCAAGGGCTCAGAAACCCTGTAACCCACCCGTAAAATTTTTCGGAGCGAGATAAAAGTGTCAGATTTAACACTTGTTGTGCCACGCTTAGTTGGAGTTGTGTGTAAATAGTTGATGCTCCCCAGGTGTTTAGAGTCCTCACAGGTATTTCGGGGTTTTATAGTCATTGGTATTATGACTTTTCTTACAGGGCCACAGGTATTATGGTCTATCTGCATAGCCACAGGTTTTGACGCTAGTATCTTGTCCACTGATAATTACCATTTTGTTGATAAATTTAGGCTCTCAAATCCATATTTTGATCCACTTTTATATGCTTAAGTTTGCATTTATATTAGGTTTCATGAATTTCCTCTATTTTGACTTTTAATTCAAATCTTTCTATATTTGAGATATTTTTTGACATTAATTGTGAATCTAATTTTGTAGGCTTCAAATGATCATGGACTTAGATCGGATTGGGTCAAACTTGAGTCAGAATTGGATCCGGATCAAAGTGATCAAGCTTGGATTAATTTGAGCCGTCCGATCGAGAAACGTCTAGATCTGAACCATTGGTCAGCTTCTGATCAATCTGAGTTCAAGATAGAGTCAATCATGACCACTGATCAAGATATGAAAATTTCATCCAAATCAGAAGTAATCTGACCGTTGGATCAAGCTCAAGATGTTCTAGACCATCCAAGCAAGAGAAGGGAAGATCTGGGTCATCTACCACAGATCTGGTTGATCCGAGCTAAGGACAGGTAGATCAGAGCCATAGATCAAGATCTGGGGAGTTTGGTTCAGATTTGAGAAGATCCTACCATTGGATGAGATCTGAACAATCCCAGCCGTCCAAAATTCAAAAGAGGATTTAAATTGGGAATTCCCTCTCCGCTCTTCGGGGTCGCGTGTCGTGAGTCGCGTAGCAGCAGAGTAGGTTCAGATCACAATTTCTTCCTTTCTTCACCGTTTTGTCTCTCGTTTCCTTCCTTAGATCGCGCGACCACATCAACATCATGTTCTTGTCAAGATTCAGATCATCGGAGTAAGTTTTTCTGTTCAGATTGCTAATCAAATCTCGCAGCTGAAGGTGTTTCAGTGAGGGTTTCGCCGAAGCTTGTTTCCACTGATCGATCCATTGTCGATCACTGGATCTCATCTTTCGGATCTGTTGAAGCTCTGAGAGGGGTTCTCGAAGTGTTTCGATGGTTTCCGAGTCGATCGCCATTTAGCCGATTGAGAAGGAAGAGCTTGGCGGAAGCATTTCAGCTATTGTCCGATCGGGTTGATCGGACAGAGAGGACTCTGATCGGTCCCGTGACCAATCAGAGGAAGGCCTGATCGGTCGGGTTGACCGATCAGGAAGAGCAGAATGGAAGATTCACAGCAACTGAACCAGAGAGTCTTCCTTTGTCAGTTTTTGAGCTAGGAGGTTCATAGCTCGACCTTCGTGTGATGGCGAAGGGAAGTTTAGGATATAAACTTGATTTGATGTTTAATTTAGGGTAATTTTGTTCTAAGCGCTTGTTTTCTTCAAGTTGTTATAATAGTTTCCATTACACTTCAAGCCATGTGCTTAAGCCAAGATTTGTTCTAGTTTTCTTTAATATGCAATTTCTTCATGCAATTAGTTCTCTGTAATTTATTACCTACAATTAGCTCTTTAAGTTCAATTTTCTAGTTTGGCTTTAATTGTTTAGTTGCTCATCTCGTTAAGTTCTTTAAATTTAGTTCGTGCAACTTCTTAATTCATTACCTTGCTTAGTTAATTCTACTTTGTTCTGAATTGCTATTTCATATTGTCAATTCCTTATCATAAAACCCCCATTTTATTAGAAAACCCAAAACATTCAAATGACAAAAAAGCTGCAAGCTCAAGTTAAACATTCATTCAACTAGACCTTGGAAAAATACGACCTGATGCCCCTATTCTATCTTTAATCTTGTTAGCAAGGGTTCTCAACTATAAATTCTAAATTTGAGTCTCATATCGTGACATCTATTCGAGACGCATCAAATTTTTGGCGTCGTTGCCGAGGAAATCACTAGTTGAGTTTGTTTAATTTGAGCTTGTGTTTAATATTTATATTCTTTGATTCTGTTATCATTTGCTTTATCTTTTTGTATACATTGGCTGCCATTTTTGTTTGTTTGTGGCCAGGACTGCAGGAGGTGATCTTGAGAGTTGAGAAGTTATTGAAAATTTTTCTATTCATTCAAGTAGTTCTATGGCAGAATATCAGTATTTTCAGAGTTTTCAGCAGTCTTGTCAGAGTTTTCAGCAGCCATATTCTCAATTCCAAAATGTTCTGCAAAATTTTCAACCATCTCAGCCCTTTTCAAATTTTCAGCAACCCAATTATCAATTTCAACCTCAATTTCAACAATTTCAGCAGTCTTATTTGAATTGTCAACAAAAATAACCTTGGAATCAGCCACCACAGCAATTTCAACAACAATTCCAAAATTTTCGGCAAGGTTACAATCCTAATCAGCAGAGTTTTCAACCATACAATCAGAGTTATCAACCTCCACAATTTCAGCCCTCACCACAACAATTTCAATCTCAAATTTAGAATTTTCGGAGCTACAATTTTCAGCAGTTTCAACCATGTTCCCAGCCTAATTTTCAGTAATTCCAACAACCAAATCAATCATTTGATCAGCCTCAACAATTCCAATTTCAAAATTAACAGCCTACTTCTAATTTTGAGCAACCTAATGAACCCTTTCAAGTCCAACAAGAGTTTTATGCTTATCAAGGAGACTTAGAGGATTCTAGTGAGAGCGAGGCTTAACAACAGAGGCTGGAGGAGATGTTACAATAACTCTTGCAACAACAAAAAAATGATTCTACTCTTAAAGACTGTGAAAGATGCCTTGGACAATTGGTTAATCAAATGAATCAAATGCAAGCCCAAAAATCAAGCCAATCATCTTCTCAAGCTACTCTTAATTCTACGGGGTATGATTGTGAACTAACTTTGAGAAATGAAGAGGTTGTTTCAAGTCTAATCATTTCAAGGGATGATTTTTCTGAAAAATTTCCAACATCTTATTTCCCCACTCAAAACAACCCCGAAGTTGATTCTATATCAGTTCAAGGTGACCCTAGTGTAAGCCTAAGACCTTCTTCAATTGATTTTGCAGTCTTGGTGGAAGAAGAAGTAGAAATCTTCAAAATTAGGGCACTTACAACATGCATTCCTCCTGAAATTCCTATTAAGAGTTCTTTTCTAAAATTTTCAGCTCAAGAGGAGGAGCCAAAAGTCTCTTTTACCTTCTCCCAGCACCCCAGAGAGGATCCTCCTAGTATTAGCATGGGTATTCTAGATGAGACTGTTGAGGCAGAGTTAATTGCTGATGAAGTGTTACTTGACATAGTGGGAGGAGATTTGATTTTAGAGAAAGCTGATGATGAATTAGCTGTGGAGGAAGTGGAGGAGATGGATAGAAAAGCATGTGACAACCTTGAATTCGAAGCTGAAGCTCCATAGGACCCTTCTCATTTTTTATTATGTGATGATATAGTTTTTGTTGGCCCTAATTTTTCTAATATGGCTGTTGCAGATATGATTGATGAAGAAGGTGTTACTGATGATTCTACAGATGTAGGGGATTGCACAGAGCCCCAGGAACCACCACCATTGACTGATACATTAGAAGATTCAGAGGATCAGTATGAAAGTGTAGGGACTTGCATGGTGGAAGCAAGAACCCAAGAATTTCCTAAGTTAGTTGTGTTGGGGCAATCGACCCTGAGGTGATATGAAGGATCATGATATTTTGATATGTGGGCAATATGGTTAAGTTAGGATGTGTGTTGTTCTCATATGTGTACATGAGTGTGCAGGTGTACAGGTACACATGGACTTGGTTGATGTCTTCAGGTGAAGGATGGCATGGAGGCAACCTGGAGGCTTGCGTGCGCATCCGAGGGACCGTTGGATAGTAGAGATGATGAGCCGAGGGACGCGGACTTCGAGGCATATGTGAAGGGTGGCATGGAGGCAAGCTGGAGGCTTGCATGCACATCCGAGGGACGAGGGCCAAAGATGAAGAGGGCGTGAAGGCAACAGTCAAGGCTGCTGATGAAGAGTCAACTGAGTTGTGAGGGTCTGAATATGTGTGTTTGTACTCAGGGGCTAAGCCGGGAGGGTTTGAGTGTGGAGCGACTTGTACTCAGGAGTGAAACCCTTGGCTTAGGTGTGTACCAGTCGACTGGCCCATGGGCAGTTGACTGGTATAGGTTGAAACAGGCTGGCAGATTCGAACGTTGTGCTGTAACGGTCGGATCTGAGTGGGACCAGTCGATTGCCACAGGGGCAGTTGACTGGTAGCGACTGTTTCAGATTCAAGCCCTATTTAAAAGGGCTCGTTTCCTACTAACTTGCTTGACGAAACTCGCTTGGATAAGGTGGGTTAGTAGTCTATTGTGATCAGAGAGCGTCCGAAGTGCTGTGGCGAGGTTTCTCCACCCACAAGGAGCGACAGATCTAGCCGGAGTTTATCTGGGGGTTGATCCACCGAAGGATTCTTGGATTAGTCACCCGACCGGGGTGGATACCAAGTAAATCAGGTTGTTAGCATTGTTTATTTCTTATTTACTTTGCATATTATTGTTTCCGCTGCGCTAACGAATTTGTAGAGATCAAAACGATCAAAAAGTGCTATTCTCCCCCTCTAGCACGCCTAGACGATCCTTCAGTTGGTATCAGAGCGAGGACCGCTCTTGATTGGAATAACCGCCAAGAGAGCAAAGCAAAGCTAGAGGGAATGATGGAAGACAAGCTTGGAGAAGATATAAACTCACCACCACCATACGAGCATGAATATTTTGATTATTGGAAAGCTAGAATGAAAATGTAGCTCGGCATGGATTGGGAATGTGTAATGGTGATAGAAGAGCCATTTGAGACCCCTAAGGACAAGCACGGGAAGAAGCTCCGGCCTAGGTATTGGACCAAGGAGCAACAAGAACAAGCAAGGGCCAATGAGAAGGTAATCAATATTTTGGTCAATATTTTACCTACTAATATTTTGGGTAATGTAGGAAATTATAGAAATGCATATGAGTTGTGGGACAAATTGGAAAAGTGTCATGAGAACCCTACACAAACTCAAGGAGTAGAGGAGCCCGAAGAAATAAGCTCAAGTGCCCAAAAAGATCAAAGAAAAGGAGAATCATCAAGTAAAGTGGAGGAATTGAGTGAAAAAGGATCCACTTCATCCGAAGAAGAAGAAGAAGAAGTATTAATATCAAGGGTTGAGGGGGAGGAGAGACCCTCATCCTCACAAGAGCAAGAGAAGACTTCCAACTCCACCAAATTCAAGTCAAAAGAGCATATCATATGCTTTGGGTGCAATAAAAAGGGGCACTACAAGGATAAGTGCCCACTAAGTAAAAAAGAGGTAATTCCTAAGCCCAAATCCATTCAATTTAAATCTAATATGGGTTGTAGGAATGAGGAAGCTCAAAACAAGAGAAGGAGAATTTGATGCTTCACATGCGGGGAGCTCGGGCATTATCATACAAAATGTCCAAGAAGTGGAGAGCTTAAAAAGATGGAGCATCTTAGGAAATGGGAGAAACAAGAAAGAAAGAGGAGCACTCATCAAGAGGGAGCACCAAGGGTAAGGGAGGTAACCTCTAACTCTATTTATGCTTCAAATTCTTTCATAAATGCTCAAAATGCTTGTACGAATGATAGAATTAACAACAATTGCTTGCCCATGCGTGTTTGTGGTTTTAAATATCATGATAGGAATAGAAACACTTTTGTGTGCCAAAACACCAAAAACTCCGTGGTTCATGATAAATCTAGAAATTCTAGGGGTAAGGACCAAGACATAAACTCTAAGAAAGAGAGAAATATGCCTAGACAAATAAGTAGACTTAGAAATGATCAAATTAGGTATAGTGATCCTAAGGTTAGGAAGTTAGAAAAGGAAAATCAAGCATTAAGAGCAAAACTTGATAAGTTAGAAAGAAACCGAAGAAGAGGCATTCAAGGGTCCAAGAGATTGAATGTGATATCAAAGGACCAAAATCATAGGAACGGGAGGTCGGGTTTAGGATACCACCCTAAGAGGGCTATTGTTGATAAAATGGTATATTCAAGGATGCCCTATAACTATGGTAGAGAAAAAGTCAAAAATGGCAAAGAAAAGTCATTTGAAGAAAAAGAAAAGAAATTAACTAAGGAAAAGGTCTATAGGGTCAAGAGAGTGATAGTGGAAGGTCAAAAGGCACCGGAGGAGCGCCAGTGTGGTCTTGCCTTTGTAGAAGAGTTATCTAGGGAGGAAATGAGGGCTAGGAGCTCAAGGGAGAGCTCTGGAAGCCAAAATGGATTCCATGGCCAATGGATCTCAGGTGGTTTTCTCCTAGGAGATTGAAGAAGACTATAGGATGTGCCAAGAGGGATAAAAGGCAAAGGTTGGTCTTAATCCTAGAGAATTGACACACTAAAGGGAGATTTATGGAATAAAAGGAAGAAATTGGGATGTTAATGGAGAAATTGGTTTTAATGTCTAACAACCATATAAATTGATGCTAAGAATGAATTATGAATGAGTATGGGAAGGAGCATCAAGGTGAGGTCAAAGTTAGAACTTTTGGGAAAGGTTTCATGATACATTTTAAGGAAACTTGGAGTTTGTACCAATTTTGGAATTCTGGATAATTTTGATTAAAATTATATTTTTCCCAAGTAGACCTAGGATCCACAAATCCATCCATGAAATTTCCTAATTTTTGAAAATTTGTGGAATTAGTTAGGCATTTCTGAAATTTGGATTGAAAACCTGAAATTCAGAATATTAGACACCAGTCGACTGACCTCCAGCCAGTCGATTGGTAAAACCCACAGAATGCAATTACACTCTGGCCCAGTCGACTGCCCCGTGAGCAGTCGACTGGTTGAACTCGTAATAACGTTCTGTGAACTCTATCAGTCGACTGGCCTCCTACCAGTCGACTTGTGCGCGGGATCTATAAAAGAAAAAGTGCGCACGGGGTGGTCGAAACCTAGGGTTTTTGTGGTCCACCCCAGCGAGTTCTTCTCCTCCCGAGATCCTCTTGCGTTCTAGGCCTCCTCCGAGCCCTAAAATCCTCTTCTAAGCCCTCCTCTAACTCCGATCTACCTCTAGGGTTGGTGGAAAATCCGTCTTCTCAAGCCATTTTCTCAAAACCAACAACATGAAAAGATTAACAAAGAGGTATAATGATTTAAGGTTTATTTCTCCATTTAGACTGTGTATTGATACTAATATGATGTTTTGTGTATGTTTTCTTTGGTATTTTATCTTTTGGGAGGTTATCTTGGTATGCATGCATGTGTTTGGGATATTAGAGGTGTGTTTAAGAGGTCTAGGGGTGAAGGTTCATCCCGACCAGGTCCACAAGCTCCAGAAGAGTCAATGTTTAGGAGCTTAGAGTGTAAAAAGAGATTTGAAGAGAATGAGTTTGTTCCATTGCCTTGTCAGTACCTTAACAAAACCTATTTCGAAGAAAAAACGCCACAAATTATTGAGATGGTGACTCACTTTGGCATAGAACAATTGGTATACTGCCAACATGATACTAACCTTGATCTATGCAAGGAGTTTTATGCAAATTTGACTTGTATTGATTCAGAAAATGATATTTATGAATCAAGAGTGTCCGACGTTACCATTCCCTTCACAGCCATGGTTCTAGCCAGTTTCTTAGAGTGTCGGGCGCCAAACAATGTCAATACCTATTTTTCCAATGTCATTGAGCCGCTTGAGTTTCCAAACGTCACCGTCGATCAGATTCATCTACACTATTTTAGAAGACATAGGCATGAATCTGAGCGTACCTTTGATGTAAAGCCCATGAGTCCATTTAGCCATGCTCTATATAAGATTGTTGTAGAGTGTATCTTACCCATTGTTAATAAGGGGAGGGCAAGGATTCGACTGCCTCACTTAGTAATGATGTACGCTCTTGAGCGACGGTTGGACATAGATGTGTCTTTGCATGTGTTTGCCTCCATCTGTCACTTTTCCCAGAGTGTTAATGGGAAAATCTATATGCCTTTTTGTCATATGTTGACTGAGTTTTTCCAGTTACGTTTCGGTATTCGTGTCACCGGTGGTCAGGTCAGGCACTTGTCCAAGGACTATAACCAGATTGGCACTCGCTAATTGTCCTTGGAAGGTATTGAGAGTAGGCAGGGGACCTTTGTTTGGAGGGAGCGCCCGGAGGCCGCTGACGTAGATGAGGAGCCTGCCGAGCTGGTCACATGTGCAGAGTTCACCCAGATTCGATCCGTTGTCCACGGGCTTCAGGAGGAGGCTCACGTTATTTGTGAGGATATTCATGGACTTCGGCAGACGGAGCAGCGGCTTGAGACAAAAGTTGATAGGATTACCAGCCGCCAAGATGAGATGTATGAGATGATGCAGCAGTGGCATCTCGCTTTTTAGGGTCCTCCTCATCCTCCTCCTCCTCCAAGCGGTGACGATCACATGTTCTTCTGATTAGATGATGCAGTTGTTGGGGTTTTTTTCGGTGTTGAGAGTTTTCTGTTCTGATGTTTTATTGTACCTCTCAAACACATTCTATTTTGATGATTGTATTTAGTTGGATGACTTCCGGCCTTTTTGGCCCTAGGCACTCTTATGATGGTTATGTCTTGACAGATCTTATGACTCCATGTATTGTACATTTTCCTTCATGCTATCTTATTAAGATCTTGTCTTATTTTGATGATGTCTTTGATTTTAAGTGCTAATTTATTGCTAAAATAATTTGGTTTCAATTATGCTTTTTATATATGTGTTCTTATCATGGTTTGTAATCCCATATTAGTTACATGGTTCACTATATATTGGTTGCAAGTTGCATAATGAAATAGTTATAGAAAAAGACATGGGAATGTGTTGATCTTATAATCATTTAGACTCAAGAGGAAAAGAGGGGGAGCTCTTGTCAAAATGGATACATGTATATGAAAAAAGGGGAGTTTGGAAATCATTTTAAATAACAAATGGAGTTGCTATAGAATGACAAGTATAGGATACCATCATTAGAACTCTATGTTGATACAAAATTGACTTTATTTGAGAAGTCTTGAGTTTGTACCAAAAGTCATGCACGGGTGATATTTTTCATGAATCAAATTTTTCTAGGGTAGGGAATACCTTAACAATTGTGCTTGCAAAGTTTCACATTTTTCTAGATTTTCTGAAATTTTTTATTCGTTTCTGAATTTCGGCTGAAATTCTGAAACCTGTCGTATCAGTCGACTGCGACTGGTACTGTGGACAGAATGGGGGTTTGTGATTTCTGAGGAGTTTTTTTTTCAGAAATCTGATTAAGTTCTATTTGCCACCTAGGGTAGGGTTGCTTAAGACAATCTTTTGATGGTGTCAAAGGGGGAGAACGTAGGTATTAAGTTAGGTTTGGGTTGAAACTTAACTTTGATACTGTGAAGTTTAGTTTTGGGAAAACTTAACTTTGGGATTAGCAATAAGAATTGAAATTTGGGAGAAAGCATAGGTTAAGGGGGAGTTTGTCTCATGTGTGTTATGCTTGAATTTCAATTGCTTTTGCTATTGTTATTGCTATATGTTTACCTAACTTAACATATTGTTACACATCAAAAAGGGGGAGATTATTGGGGCAATCAACCCTGAGGTGATCTGGAGGATCATGATATTTTGATGTGTGGGTAATATGGTTAAGTTAGGATGTGTGTTGTTCTCATATGTGTACATGAGTGTGCAGGTGCACAGGTACACATGGACTTGGTTGATGTCTTCAGGTGAAGGATGGCATGGAGGCAAGCTGGAGGCTTGCGTGCGCATCCGAGGGACCGTTGGATAGCAGGGATGATGAGCCAAGGGACGCGGACTTCGAGGCGTATGTGAAGGGTGGCATGGAGGCAAGTTGGAGGCTTGCGTGCGCATCCGAGGGACGAGGGCCAAAGATGAAGAGGGCGTGAAGGCAACAGTCAAGGCTGCTGGTGAAGAGTCAACTGAGTTGTGAGGGTCTGAATATGTGTGTTTGTACTTAGGGGCTAAGCCGGGAGGGTTTGAGTGCGGAGCGACTTGTACTCAGGAGTGAAACCCTAGGCTTAGGTGTGTACCAGTCGACTGGCCCATGGGCAGTTGACTGGTATAGGCTGAAACAGGCTGGCAGATTCGAACGTTGTGCTGTAACGGTCAGATCTGAGTGGGACCAGTCGAATACCACAAGGGCAGTCGACTGGTAGCGACTGTTTCAGATTCGAGCCCTATTTAGAGGGGCTCGTTTCCTACTAACTTGCTTGACGAAACTCGCTTGGATAAAGTGGGTTAGTAGTCTATTATGATCAGAGAGCGTCCGAAGTGTTGTGGCGAGATTTCTCCACCCATAAGGAGCGACAGATCTAGCCGGAGGTTATCCGGGGGTTGATCCACCGAAGGATTCTTGGATTAGTCACCCGACCGGGGTGGATACCAAGTAAATTAGGTTGTTAGCACTGTTTATTTCTTATTTACTTTGCATATTTTTGTAACGCCCATTTCTTTTTTCCATAAGCGGCGTTACGCTAAACTTACATGTGCATAGAAAACCTCTTAATGCAGCGGAATCATAAATTCTTAATTCTTTTTCACATGCTTTTAACCATGCAATTAGCGCTTAAATCATATACACATATCTAGCATCATGATATCAACCTTTCGTAACACATTCATAAGCTTCCATGAGTATTTCAGGTAACCTATTACCCGTATGCATAGCATCATGATTATTTACTTTTCATAATTCATTCATAAGCCTTTTAGGTAGCAAGTAGTTTATCCATAACTTCATAGGTAGTAGGTTGTTTCATAGGCATAACTATCATAAGTAAAGCATAACCAACATAAGTATGGTAAGATAACAACACATGCAATCAGTGAAATGAGAGGGACTCTTGGCCATGTCACTACCACACACACATGATCTTGCCTCTCCTGCTGCTTCCTTTGAAATCTCTTGCTTAATCTGCGGTATAAGAAAATAAAACTATAAGCACGGAGGCTTAGTAAGACCCTTTTCCTACTCACAAAATCCATACATCGTATAAACATGAACATGGTAACTTAGCATAAACATAAATAAATCATAGCATCATAAATTAGCATGACTATAAATAAAATCATGGCATCCTAACTTAGCATAAACATAAATAAATCATTGCATCATAAATTAGCATAAACATAAATAAATCATGGCATCATAAATTAGCATGACTATAAATAAAATTATGGCATCCTAACTTAGCATAAACATAAATAAATCATGGCATCATAAATTAGCATTAGCATAAATAAATCATGGCATCCTAACCTAGCATAAACATAAATAAATCATGGCATCATAAATTAGCATGACTATAAATAAAATCATGACATCCTAACTTAGCATAAACATAAATAAATCATGGCATCATAAATTAGCATGACTATAAATAAAATCATGGCATCCTAACTTAGCATAAACATAAATAAATCATGGCATCATAAATTAGCATTAGCATAAATAAATCATGGCATCATAAATTAGCATAAACGTAAATAAATCATTTGCCTAAACATACCTTGCATAAACTTACTTTGCATAATATTCTTATGATAAATATAATGCATAACATTGATGGATGCATGTGGCAAATGTATATATATATATATAAGGATGCTTAATCTTTAAAATCATGCTTTTAAATACTTTAACATAATCATAACATTCATTGGGCCCTGGCTTGTACCACATTCATACATCATATGCGCGCATCCCTAAGTAAATGCGAGGTAGCTAATCTCGACCTACTAGGGTAAGGACAGCTTCATCGGTAGTCCCGAACCGTAAGGACAGCTTCATCAGTAGTCCCGAACCGTGGACAGCTTCATCGGTAGTCCAGAACCGTGGACCTTACTTAGGTCCGGTACAAGCCCATTCATAAAATAAAATACTTTCACATGCTTCTTCATTCATAATCATTCATAGCATATTCATTCATTCATCATACTTAACATCATCGTTATGCCTTGAAGGCATGAACTTGAACTTCATTCTTCATTTTCATTCCATAACATCATTAAGCCTCGAAGGCATGAACTTTAACTTCATTCATCATTTTCATTCTTAAACATGGCATATGTACACATCATTCATAAAGCATGACATACATACAAATTATTCATAAATCATGGCATACATACATATCATCCATAAACCATGACATACCTACATCTCATTCATAAAACATGGCATACCTACATATCATTTCTAAAACATGGCATACATACATATTATTCATAAAACATGGCATACATACATATCATTCCTAAATCATGGCATATGTCTAACGTTTATGCCCTAACATATAATTCATGTCATATAAACTAAGGGTTTGGTTACCATAGAAATTCTTCCATCATACTTAAACATCCATCTTAGTAACCTATAAACAAGCATCTTTGTAGGTTTAACCCAACCCTAGCCCTAGGTTATGTCCTTGGACGAAAGCCCCAAGAAACCCTAGGTCCATGAAAACTTCACATCTCATACATACCTACTAGGCCATAGTAAGCATTTGATTCTATACTTAAGGCCAACCCTAATCCTTTAACCCTAGTTCTTGCTCTTGGCCGAAACTTTAAGGGTCCCTAAAGTTCATGAAAAATTCTTATAAAACCAAATTCCTACCCATCATGCCATAGGAAATCAAAACTTATATGTTGAATGGTTAGATCAAGGCCCAACCATGGGTTAGGGTTCTTGGCCGAAATTCATTAGGCCCTATAATCATGTAAAATTTCATGTAAATCACCACTAACAACACTTACATCATAATCAATCATAAGAACCATCATTTGAGAGTTTAGAAACTAAACCTAGCCATGAAACTTGCAAGTGACCCAAAACCCTAACTTCTTCTTCATGGATTTTCATCTTAGATCTTAAATAACAACTTAGATCATATCTATATCAAAGAAAAGCCATTACACCACAGGTGAGGGGGTCTTACCTTGGGGTTTCTTGATTTTTCACCTTGATTATAGAGAATCAAAAGAACTCCTTAGACCTTAAGTCACCTCTAGCCCTTGTAACCTTGGGAAGCCTTTAGATCTTGGAGATGAGACCCTCTTGTGAAGCTTTTCCAAGGAAAATCTTCCTTATGGTGTTCGGCTAGGATGAGGGAAGGAGGAGGAAGAAAATGCTAAGTGATGGAAGGAAAAAGGTAACTCCCAAACCCCCCTCTTTATAACCCATTAAGGAGGTAAATGAAGAGTCTCTCCATGACCCTTCATCTTCTTCTAAGCCTTAACCAATATCCACTTCATTCCCTCATAACATTCCCTTGCTAGGTGAGTTGGTTAGAGCATGCATGGTTGTACAAGACGTCCAAGGTTCAATCCTTGGTCCATGCACCTTATTTTTATTTTATTTTTTTCCTTTTATTTTCTATTATTTTCCCTAAAATTCTGAAAATCCTCTAAAAATTCTCCCATAATTATGTTAATATTTCTCATTAAAACCCCTTTATATTTATATTAATTTTTACCTAAAATTCTCCAATAATTATGGTACTAAAAAGCCCATATAAGGCCCATTAGTACTTAGTTTTCTCAATTTAAATGAGAAAAATATGGATTTCTAGGCCACATTTTGTATTAATATTTCTAGGCCCCTCGGAAAATTATCTAGACATGCTCAATATTTTAAAAAAATATTTAGAGAATTTTTCGGGTCTTTACAATCCCCCATACCTCGTGAAAGTTCGTCCTCGAACTTAGAATAGCTCCGGATACTTGCGCCTCATCTCGTCCTCGCATTCCCAGGTAGCTTCTTCGAACCGTTGACTTTGCCATAGGACCTTGACTAAGGGTACCTCCTTACTCCTCAGCTTCTTGACTTCCCTATCCAAAATCTGGATGGGTCTGCTCTCATAACTTAGGTCCTCCTGCACTTGTACTGTCTGTGGCTCGATCACTTGGTCCATATTTGGGATACACTTTTTAAGCAGGGACACATGGAATACATTATGGATAGCTGACATCTCCGGAGGCAGCTCTAACTCATATGCCACTTTACCGACTCTTTTCAGAATCAGGTATGGCCCCATATAGCACGGACTTAGTTTTCCTTTCTTCCCAAATCTTGTCACCCCCTTCATAGGAGCCACTTTGAGAAATACCCAATCTCCAACATTAAATTCCAGTGGTCTACGCCGGACATCGGCATAACTCTTCTGCCGACTCTGAGCAGTTTCTATCCATTGTCGAATATTCTGTATAGCTCGGGTGGTGCTGTCGATGACGTCCGTTGTGAGCCCCATTTCTTTCTTTTCACCACCCTCATACCAACAGATCGGAGACCTACATCTCCTCCCATACAACGCTTCATAAGGTGCCATTCCAATAGTAGCTTGGTAGCTATTGTTGTACGCGAATTCCGCTAAGCATAGATATCGACACCAGCTTCCCTTGAAATCCAAGGTACAAGCTCGCAACATGTCTTCTAGTACTTGATTCACCCGTTCAGTTTGCCCATCAGTCTGAGGGTGAAAGGCGGTGCTAAATCGCAATTTAGTGCCGAGAGACTTCTGAACATACTCCCAGAAGTGCGAAGTAAAGCGACCATCCCTATCTGAGATGATGGTATTGGGAACTCCATGAAGTCTGATTATCTCCTTAATATATAATTGAGCCAGTTGCTCAATCGAATAAGTCATCTTGATTGCTAAGAAGTGAGCAGACTTCGTCAGCCTGTCCACAATGACCCATATCGCATCGTATCCATTTGTAGTACGGGGAAGTCCTGAAATGAAATCCATTGAGATATCTTCTCATTTCCATTCCGGAATTGGAAGTGGCTGCAGAACTCCTCCGGGTCGTTGGTGTTCTGCTTTCACTTGCTGGCAAGTCATGCAAGTACTGACATGTTGAGCCACATCTCTCTTCATATTGGACCACCAGAACTTCTCTTTCAAATCTTGATACATCTTGGTGGATCCTGGATGCATCGAATAAGGGGTTCCGTGAGCTTCCGCTAGTATTTTCCTTCGAAGCTCCGGATCATTAGGAATACATAGACGATCTCTAAGGTATAGTTCCCCCCTTTTGCGATATGAAAACCATCGCCTTTTCCCTCTAAGATCTCCTATTTTATTTTCTGAAGACTCAGATCACTATTCTGTTTTTCCAACATATCCCCAAACAGCGTGGGTGATATTGTCATGGTGCAAAGTCGTCCGGTGATGACCTCGACCCCAAAATTAACCATTTCTCTTTCGAGTGGTCGGGGTAATCTAGATATAGACATCAAGGTGGCACTTGACTTTCGGCTGAGTACATCGGCCACTTTGTTTGCCTTCCCTGGATGGTAGAAGATCTCGCAGTCATAGTCCTTCACCAACTCAAGCCATCGGCGTTGCCTCATATTCAGGTCCTTCTGAGTGAAGAAATATCGCAGACTCTGGTGGTCTGTATAAATTCGACACTACGCTCCGTACAGATAATGCCTCCATATCTTAAGAGCGAATACCACTGCGGCCAGTTCCAGATCATGAGTGGGATAATTCTGTTCATACTCCTTGAGTTGTCTAGAGGCGTAGGCAATAACCTTTCCATTCTGCATAAGTACAACTCCAAGTCCTAGTTTGGAGGCATCGCTATACATGTCAAAGCTCTGATTGCATTCTGGAAGGGTAAGGATTGGAGCGCTGGTAAGCCTCCTTTTTAATTCCAAGAAACTCCTTTCATAGTTTTCCGTCCATTCATACTTCCTATCCTTCCGGGTGAGAGCCGTTAAAGGGGCTGCAATCCTCGAGAAGTCCTCCACAAATTTTCTATAATAACCTGCCAGCCCAAGAAAACTTCTGATTTCACTGGCGTTCTTCGGCCGGCCCCAGTTATTCACAGCTTTAATCTTTATTGGATCCACCATAATCCCGTCTTTGGAAATGATATGGCCCAAATAGCCCACTTGATCGAGCCAGAACTCACATTTGGAAAATTTTGCGTACAGTTGCTTTTCCCGAAGAATCTCCAATACTATCTTTAGGTGCTCAGCGTGCTCTTCCTGGGTCCTCGAATAAATAAGGATATCATCGACGAAGACGATCACAAATTTGTCGAGAAACGACGAGAATACCCGATTCATAAGGTGATGGGATCGGGTGCATGTTGACAAGGATACGGGTTCGTAAAATTTTAAATTTTTACGTGCAGCGGAAGAATTAGCATAAAATAATTTCTCAAATTATTTTAACCTCGTATCTAGCATGCAACCTTATGATGTGTGGACATGATCATAAATTAAAACTTTACGGAAAAGTAAACTAATTTACTTTGTACCTCTCGTAACTCGAAGAAAGGGACGAGATCCAACCGTAGCGTCCCTTGGAAGCTTCGCCTCTATTCGCGTCCACGCCGAGTTCTCTTCGGGATGACTTCGTAAAGTCACGAGTTTTATGCCGACGAGAACTACTAGATTCTCGGAAGGCACAACTAGAAGAACAAGAGAAAAGATAGGAAACTAACCACCAAGAAACGGAATCAAAATTCCGATAAGGGAAGGAAGGAGACGCGATCCGCTTCTTCTTCTTCGGGGTCTCTTTGGTGGATGAAACTCACGCCCACCTTGGGATTTGCACCGGCCCTAGGGGAGAGAGAGAGCCGGCCCTAGAGAGAGAGGGGCACCGGCCCTAGAGAGAGAGAGGCGTGTAGAGAGAGAGAGAGAGAGCAACTAATCTCTTGATTAATTGATTAGGAATTCAAGGCTTGCCTTTGGTTGCTTATATAGTTGCTTCTCCCTTGCCAAGTCTCCTCTTTAACGGAATTTTTTATAAGAAATTTATCCTATAAATTCTCTTATTAATTATTCCATTTAAGCCATGTTTTATTATAACTAACTTTATAATAAAACAAATACCTTCTCTCCTTTTATTATGGAATAAATTTTACAAGAAATTTATAAACTTTCTTATTATGGAAAAATCAATTCATAATTGATTTTATAAAATTAAAATAAACCATTCTATGGATCATTTTAATTTCTATAAA